>JASAMX010012051.1:0-18454 GCA_030248175.1 Microlaimidae sp. YZB2_3
AGTTGTACAAAATAAACACCCTCGCGCTAAAATGAGATAGTGTGTTAAGAGACGTTCCTACAAGTTGCGGCAATGGTTCCTCCGGAAACCACACCCAGTGATTTTACCAGAATAAATTTGTAATTTTTTATTCTATTACTAATGGAAGAAAGAAACTAAAGATCTTAGAAAGCGTAAGAGGTAGATTTCAAGTATATTATAAAACTCAATTGGATATAAATATTAAAGCTGTTTAAATTTCTATTCATAGATGTTAAATAAAAGTGATCAAATGTATTACTGCTTGTTCAAGGGCTTATTTCTGAGCTATGAATAATGCAAACGTATAGAATTTTCAAAAGATTTCTAAATTTCCTATAAGTATTATCCGCCAATATTTTTAATTAAAAATTGTAGCCATTAGAAAAACAAAGTTGTATGCAGCAAATATATGTTGCAACCGCTGCTGGAAAGTGATATGGGAAAGTATAACTTGCAGCGCAGCTATGCTGCAGTGTTTTATGCAGCCAAACAAACATTTGTTAGCCAAAAAAATAATGTTGCAAGCACGACACGAAAAAAGTGCTATTACTCATTTTGTTCACTCACGCAATAAAAAAGGGTAATCGAAAAAATAAATAAATTTACACCATATTCATATTGTGCTATCTTTAGTTCATAATACCGGAACAATGACTTTTCTTTTTGATTTATTTTTGATTTTTTTGCTAAATGGATGCAATATACACTGAGATTTTTCTAATACATACGCAAAAATAATACCGAGAAAGAAATAAAAAAAATATAAATATACTTTTGCAAAACTGTTCAAATCCGCAAAAAATATCTTTCTGAAATTTTCGAAAAGACAAATTATCTTCTTTTTGGAGTGAACGATATAAAAAATCTGACGAGAAAGAATAAAAAAACGGGAATTTTAGCAATTGGCAAGACAAACGCTGAACAAGCGATCAGGACACGCTTCAGTGTGTGTATCTGTTTCTGGCTGTTGCTTTCGAGATGAGGGCTTTTATTTGGCTTATATAATATTAGGCTTATTGCTGCTGCTTCTGTCCTGTGGGCTGGCTGGATATGTACAGCCCTAGTACGCACAATAGGCCCAGTGTAAACAATCCCTTCTCGGACCGGCTTAATATATAAATAAGCAAAGAAATAATAGACCCATTCCCATTTCCAATCCGAACACGTTTTGAAAAGGAAAGGAATTTGTGGGAACCGCTTGAAATTAAGTCGAATAAATCTATTTTTGTCGGAAACAACATTTTTTTGCTATTCGTTAAAAAACATAACATAAACTGTTTCAGTTGGTTTGCCGTTTTTAGATTTTAAAAAAATAAATTCTAAGGGTTTATTAGTTGGCCACATGCGAATGAGTAGTTAAAAAAGGTTAGTAGTAGCCCAAAGACATTTTAAAGTTATGTATGACAAAATTATTAAGTAAATATAGTAAGGAGCAAAATTAACTGTAATGGAGTCATTAAAAATTTAAAATAAGAATTCTACAATGTAAAAAATCTAAAAATCTAGTCAGCAAAAATACATGATTCATAAATATAATTAATGTTAATGTAATTGTATAAAATAATATTCAATACATTAATTAAATTCAAAAAGTTGATTAATTCTTACAATCTCTTATTGTGATGTATTAAAAACCGATCTTTTAATAGTGTGGATTTTTTATTTTTTGCTAAATTCAATTTGATTCCTAAAACCCGAGATTCTTGCATTTTTCTGAAGTTTTCGTACAATTAAAGATATGATACTTCAAAAAAGACAAAAAGTATTTAGTGTTTATGTGCTTAAAGAAGGTGTGGTCCGGAGTCAAACTTATTGTCTTAGATTTTAATAAATTTTTGTGAAAAACTTACCCCTGCCCCCAATTGCGCACAAAAATTTTTTCAACAAAATATCTCCAGTGGTTTAGAAGTCATGACCCCCCAAAAATGGAGTTTTTCAACAATTTTGTACGTGAAAAATTGATCAATAAGTATATTGATTTAAGTTACAAATTATATAATCAAAAAAAGCGACAACTCTCTACTATAATTTGATACCTTGATTTAAGATTGGAGTAGTATTTGTTGAGATATTGCGTTTTTTCTAAAAAAAACCCTCGATCTTTTAGCTAAAAACACGAGGTGAAGGACAGAAAGGTTGTGCAAACTTCACACAATTACTGCCGTCGTTTGGTGTTTTTAACGAAAAAATTGCTAGTTTTTTGTACGGGAAACGCAATATTTCGACAAATATTGCACCAATCTAAACGTTAAAGGTACCAAAGTAGAAAAGTTAGAGTAGAAAATAGCCGCTTCTTTGAGTGCATTTGTAATGTAAATCGTTATATTCATTGAGCAATTTGTCACGTACAGAATTGTCGAAAAGCCATTTTTGGGGTCATAACTCCTGAACCACTGGAGATATTTTGTTGAAAAAATTTTTGTGCGTTATTGGGGGCAGGGGTAATGTTTTCGCAAAAAATTATCAAAATCGAAGAGTTTGACGAATGAAGTTTGACTCCGCACCGCACCTTTAAGTAATTTCTACCTCGAAAAAAAAAAATGACACTAAGGAAAAAGTAAAGATTTTTTTCTGTAAATTAATTAAACGAAAAATAAATAACAGTGTGAACTATTGGTTAAATAAAAAACCACGATTTATTTTTGAAAATAAGCCAAGGTTTTCAGTTTTATTAAGTGGTAAAACAAAAAAATCATTCCCAAAATATTTTTGAATAATGTAGAACAGGAAGCTAAGCTTGTTTTTGCGAAAAAATTTCAATCTATTTCCCAGATAAAATGTTTTGATAAAAAAATTACCCGAGCAGTGTGCATTTGTTCCAGAAGTTAATTTTTGAGCCTGATCTGAAACCTCCAGTAAAGTTTGAAGCAAATGTTCTTTCGGGCAAGAGACTGAAGGATTCAAGTGTTGCACTAAATAAACTTTAGAAGTTAAAGCACAATATTAAAAAAACGCTATTTATATAGTATTTGTAGTCGCTATAATTTTCAGAAAACTAATAGTTTTAAAAAATATCACTTTTAAAATCACGTAATTTCTCGAAAATTACTGGTTATAAGTAATTTTATATCTTAGTACCTTTTTCGTGCATTTTCATATAACGAGCGCACAAAGTCACGGCAAAAATGTTGGGCAACTCCATCAAATTACTGCCGTCGTTTGGTTTTTTAGCAAAAAAATCGCGGGTTTTTTGTACGGGGAACGCAATATTTCTAGAAATACTGCACCAATTTGAACGATCAAGGTATCAAATTAAAGTAGAAAGTAGCCGTTTTGTTTGAATGAATAATTTGTAACTTGAATCGTTATGCCTATTGAGAAATCTTTCACGTACAGAATTGTCGAAAAACTCCGTTTTCAGGGGTCGTAACTCTAAACCACTGGAGATATTTTGTTGAAAAAGTTTTGTGGGTGATTGGGCCAGGGGTAAGATTTTCACAAAAAATTATCAAAATCGAAGACAAAAAATTTGACTCCGCACCGCACCTTTAAGGTATAAAAATATTGTTGGTCATTTAGTAAAACTAAATGACGTGGGCCCAGTCTTCTGGCCAATATTTGCCTGCGTCTATGAATTACGGGACGAAAATGCAAAGACTAGCGAATATAAACTCTTATTATTGGTAGCGGTAGACCTACAAAGCTATCAACTATATGTATTACATCATTTCAAAACTTATTAAATGGATTATATTTTTAACTGAAAAACATATGTAGTATGCCCTTCTCGATATATATAATGTTTGCAAAACTCCAAAAAAAATCTAAATTCAGAGTTTAAAAATGGTTTTTACTTTGTTGTGTTTTTTTTTTCGAAAAATAACATGTTTTTTTATACAAAATCTCAGAATAAAAACTAAAAAATAACCTATAGTGCGCGTTTTGAAGAATGTTTTTGATACCAAAGTTTTATAGCGCTTAAATTAAAACATCGCTGGCTTTTTCTAGAAAAGTTGTTTAAATTGTTTAAAAGCGATTTTTATAATTGTTTGCTTAATAAAAACTTCCATGCGCCCTCGATAACTTTAACTATAGGTTTCTTTTTTTGAGGCAAAATTATTTTTTTATAAATTTTTCTGCTGTCGTAAAGTTGTGCAGCGTATTATTTTTGATTGACTGTGGACATTTTTTGTAACCCTTATTAGTTTGTCTCATATTTATTGAACGGTTTTTTTCAATGTTACTCTAGTTTTATTTTAATTGATAAATTTAGAAAGAAAACATTATTACACAAATATTATTACACAATAGCTGATAGATTTTTAAATTATTTATGTGGTTTTTTTACCACAAATAAAATAGGGTTGTAAACTTAACCACTACAACTTCCTCGAATTTTGAGTTGGGTATAAATTTATTAGTGAAAAAAAATATCAAAATAATACATAATATGCATTTTTTGACAATTTTATCCATTTTTTTTTCAATTAAGAAAATAGTTTTTTAAAGAATTTTGAGAACACAACAAAAAAACTGAAAATTCTAATATCTCGATACTCACTAAAGAAACAAGACGAAAAACGGATTATAATAATAGTTTAAAATATAAAAAAATTATATTTTGAGTTTCTTAATTTTTTTCAAGTTTTCCCAATGTTAGTTAAATATACCATCTTAAAAATCTAGATTTGTCGTTTATATTTTATTTTATTACTTGCGTTTTTATATAAAAACAACAGCAATAAACCTTACCTGATGAAAAATCATTGTTTTGTAATGTATGCAGGTTTTTCATTTCACTTTTAGAAGTAGGAAGTCCTTCCCACTGATTTCCATTGTCACATCGGGTATTTTGCAGCGTCATTTGTTCGTCCCTCGGTGATTTTAAACCTGTATTCTTAGCTAATTGTTTGTTTCGGCTGTCAACCGTTACTTGGATAAACCCGGTTTCCTGGCAATCACCTTCATCTTGCTCTTCCGAGCTTTTTAACCGTGTCCCAGAAGTACTGGCTAATTTAATGCGAGAATCCCCACAGGAGGCGTTGATAAATTGTTTTTCCGAGTCATTCACGGTATCTGTTTGCCGGTCACTAAGCGGCAGCATCGATTGACCTTCATTAAGAATCATAAGATCATCCTTACTTTTACGGGTGGGTTTGGAGGCGGATTTGAATAACTCGGTACGATCCAAGTACAATCCGTCTTGATTCTCTTTTACACTCACGTATTTCACCCCATTATTGGGGCTCAGTTCTAGTCCGGGAGAGTCCCTGCTACTCCTTTCCATGCGCACCAGTAGCGGCAAGGGGTCGTCCTCGCTGGGGCTCCGGGACTTTTCCTCGGATTTCCTTACGATTCTGACGGATTCGTCGTCGCCCGTGACGGATTCTAAACGCGGCGGCTTATCTTGAGGACTGAAGACCGGCATGGTCCGGCTCTGCTGTTCCGAACTGCAGCTCAACTCGTTTGCGAATCTGGCTAATATCGGCGGAGTAACGCTGGACGGTCGCTGTTCAGATTTCGATAAAATAGTGTCCGCGGCTTCGGCGGGGATCTTCCATGGTCGAACCTGTTCATTTTTGGCAGCTGGCCCGCTGGTCTCCTCGCTATCAGCGGCGTAAAAATAACTGGAACTGGTGCGCGTGTGGGAATAAGGGAGGGAAGAGTCGGCCGGCTCTGAGATGTTGTTCTGTTCCGCTTGTTGCCTGGTGGCGCGACTAGCGTTTCGCGGTGCTATTAACTCCAACCCAGCACCCGGTTTGCAAACAAAGTATGGTCTAGTAAGTACGTTATCAACGGATTGGCTGGCGGCTATTGTTTCCGCCGCTTTGTCAATAGAAGCGGACACCGGTGTTAATGTTTGGTCACTCAATATTTCCCCAGTCAATACATCCTCTTGGGTCTTATTGATAGTCTCTTGTCGTGCTTCAATTAGGAATGTTTCCATCCCATTGTCCCTATTTATACAGTTTTGTTGCTTAGGAACTGAAGTATCTAATGTTACATTTGACTCTTTGTAACTTGACAAATGGGTAGCACTAGCGTCCACAAAAGTTTTATT
The DNA here is from genome assembly GCA_030248175.1 of Microlaimidae sp. YZB2_3. Classification (NCBI taxonomy): domain Eukaryota; kingdom Metazoa; phylum Nematoda; class Chromadorea; order Desmodorida; family Microlaimidae; species Microlaimidae sp. YZB2_3. The sequence continues at coordinate 6,023 of JASAMX010012051.1, forward strand.
GATAGTAACCTGATCTTTGGAAGTTATTGGAATCGCTAAACCAGTATCTTTTAATACCGATGAGTGAATATTTGTTACATCATTAATTTCTGCATTGCAATTGTTTTCTATATTTATACATTTTGAAGAAATGCAATTTTGTTCATTCTGAATATTAGTATCAAGACCACAAATCTGTTTATTTTGATTAATTTTTGTTTTTTTATTCTTGCTCATTTTTGAAGGTTCTTTGACTAATGTTAAAGCAGATTTATGTTTTTTACTTGAGTTTTTTTTATCAATACTGCAAGTATTATTATTTGTCAAATTTTTGTCAGAGTTTGCTAATTCAAAAATGTTTTTAGGAGTTGTACTGTTTGCTTTTGTTTTGTCTTTCTCAGTTTTCGCTGAACTGTGTTTAGATTTTAGCGTTATTTTATTTGCTGCTTCTTCAGAAAAGGGACCTAGTTCTACACTTTCATCACTACTGTCAATAGCTTCATTTGGTTTAATTTTATTTGTTTCTAAATATAGGTTTGTTTCATGGTTCTTCTGCTTCGACTTTTTAATTTTTTTCTTTTTGTGCTTTTTAGAATTATTTTCACTCTTAGTTAATTCTTTTTCGCATTCGTTTTGATCTGGTGTATTGTCGCTTGCTTTATTGTGTATTTTAGGTGTATCTCTACTGTTTTCAACTGGTAAAATAACAAGTTGTTCCTCTATGACTTCCATACTTTTGTCTTCAGGAGAGGGTACAAATGTTTCATCCGGCATACCGCTAATTAATTTTGTAGATTTTCTAGAAACAACTTTATTATCTTCATCAAATGTTAATTGTTTGGATCTAGATCGTTTTTTTCTGTTACGTCGTCTCATACGAGATTCTTTAACAATTTTTTCTACTGATTTTGGAAGATTTTGACTAAAAACTGATAGTACTTTATTTGCATCGCTCCAGGTAATATGTTTAAGAAAGTTGGAATACGTGTAATTGCATGTTTTCCGCGCTTTATATGGACGCCGGTGTTTCGTTTTTCGGGAATTTACGAATATAGGTAAAGATTCGACGGATTTATTTTCGAAATTGTCGTTGGAATTTTTATTTACAACTCCAGAACTATATAAACCACTAAAAACAGATTTATTTGTTTGAAATGAAACAATTTGCAAATCCGACGACAATGCTTGAGTATTATTTGAATTTTCTCTGCTAGACTTTTCGGAATTTTTTGTTAAACATTTTTCTTTAGTATAATTTTGTATGATATTATTTTTATTTCTGTCAATATTAACAGGCACTTGTGTTGAAACATTTTTTTCAGAACTTGAAACAGAGGCTGGCGTCGCGGCTTCTGGTGGCAGCAGTTTTTTTGTAAACTTTTTCTTCTTTTTTGTGCTAATATTAACCGAGTGATCGATCGATTTATTTAAGCTGATCTGTTTTTCGCATTCATTTTTATTGTCTTCATTGTTTGTAATAACAATATTTTTGCTAATTTTAGGGGATATAAATTTTAAATACAGCTCAGAGCAGTTTATACAATCCTCCAAAGATATTTTGCAGGAAACAGTCTTACTAAGTAGAGCACTATAGTTGTTTTCTTTAGAATTCAAGTCTGATTTTTCGCTTGCATCAGAGTGTGTCGGTGAAGCACTTTCTGACGTTGATAAATTTTTTGATATTACTGAATCGAAATTTTTCGGCTCATTGTTCAGCGATAAAACAAAATTTTGCGTCTTTTCACACTCTGATGAAAATAAATTGGTTGGACTTGTTGAAGTAGAAACAACGCAATTTATGTTTACGCCTACTGAAGAATTCTTGTCATTTGCATTTTCAATACAATTGCTATGGTTAACGGAAGGTAATTTTTCAACACTTTTTGAGAAATTTTTGTTAGGTACTTTATGGTTAACCTGTTCATGAATGTTTGGCGTTTGAACTGTTGCTTGAGAAATAACATTATTTACATTAGATTTTTTCTCTTTATTTGGCTGTGAAAGAATTGTCGAAGTTTTTTCTAATGAATCAGTGCTTTTAATTGATCTTCTGGCGTTTTCATTCAAATACGAACCAACTAAATTCTCTCCTTGTGTACTGATTTTAGAAAAGACCCCTAAATTTACAGAATCAAGATTTTTAAAATTTTTTGAATATGATTGTAATCTAAATTCTTTATCATTTTTTTCACATTTATCTAAGCAAATTACGTCCTGATTTGGCAATATTGAAATTGGTCCATCAAAACCAACAGACTTGGGCAATATTTTTACTGAATCCTGATTGTTAATTTGATATTTTTCGGATATAGATATTTGTTGATTCGAAATCAACTCAGTCCCTTTTTGGTTTTGATTCAAATGTTCAACATTTGTTCTTGTTTGATTCAGATTTCTCGGATTCTGTGAAGGTATAACATTGTCACTCTGGTCCAATTGAACCTGAGCTAAACTGTTTTTCACCGGTTGAAAAGCGCTTTGTACTGACGGTTGCTTAAACCCCGCCGAACTCGGAGACTTGGAATAAAAGTGACTTTCTTGATTGCGTGGAAGTGACAGCACTTGCGTCAACGGCTTGACAGCTGCCAGCGGTTTCGGATCGGTGGAAGGTTCGAAGGCTGGATACAAATGAGATCCATTAGGATCCAGTGCAGATCTTATGGTGTAAGGAAGATTTGAAACGTTTCCGCCTGTTATCACCGTCGCCGCCGCGGCGGTGGCCGGCGAGTAGGCTCTTGGTTTTGAAATGGATTGTTGATTAAATGGAATTGACCTCCCGTCTGATTTAGGAACTGCCAACCGACGCTCCGGAGCGCCGTGCTGGTTCAAAAAAGCTATGGAGTCAGAACTGACGGGAGCTCTGGAGCCATAACTGACGGGAGCTCTGGAGACCGGAGATCTTTGGCGGCGCACCTCGTCGGGTGTGGCCGGTGGGAAAAAGGCGGTTCTTGAGTTACAGGGGGAGTCCGGTGCGGGTCGGGCCGTGCTGGCCGCCGATCGAACTCCCGGCGATTCTGTGGAAAGAGGATACAAATGGCCGTTGACACCGATTTCCCGCATCATCAGGCTTCTAGATGTGGAAGTTGCAGCGGCTATGGCAGGCTTATCCAAACGACTCTCTCTGACACACTCCTAAAAGTGCAGCAGTTAAAATCATTTTTAAAGATTTGTTATCCGGAAATTTGATCCCCTGCATTTAATTCGACATATTTACTAGCCAGCTTGATCGCGGTTCTGTTGATTTAATAAAATATTGCTTTATTTTTAGGTGTTGGTTAGGTAGGTGTTGGTTAGGTTTAAGAAAATGTAAGGTCAAAAATGGATAATCTAATAAAGGTATGTCACAGCGGTCTGTAGCAGCGTGCATCATAAAATCCAATTCGAGCCTCATGTCCGGCCTAGGGCCGCATATTCGGCCCTAGGGCCGCATGTCCGGCCCAAGACCCATGTCCGGCCCTAGGGTAGAAATATAGTACCAGTATAGTAAAGATAACAAGAACGAAACGCAGCAAAATTTGTTCCCTTGTGCCCGGACATGCGGCCCTAGGCTGGACATGCAGCCCTAGGCCGTACATGCGGTACTAGGCCGGACATGCGGACCTAGGCCGGACATGCGGCCCTAGGCCGGACATGCGGCCCTAGGCCGGACATGCGGCCCTAGGCCGGACATGCGGCCCTAGGCCGGACATGCGGCCCTAGGCCGGACATGCCGCCCTAGGCCGGACATGCCGCCCTAGGCTGGACATGCGGCCCTAGGCCGGACATGCGGCCCTAAGTTTAATCACAATCAAATTATTTTATTTGGTTTTTTTAGCAAAATTGTTTTTTTAGTTTTTGCGGTGAAAATGATCTAAATGATCTGTTTGTGATTAGCCATTATTTACCGGTGAAATAAATTTTAAAATATTCCCGATGCTCTCAGCTTTCAAAAAATACTTCAATTTTTTTTTAATCTATAAAAAATTATCGAGAAATTGCCTTTTAAAAATAACAAAATACACCACAAAACCTAATTTTTTTACTAGAAACCAAAGCTATTACATCAAAATTGGCATTAAATAGTTGGCTTAAAACAGAAACAGACTTTGATTCAAAAAAATAACGTACGTTTTCAGAAAATAATGACTACCGAAATTAACTTGTGCAAATAGACGAAGGTACATTTTAAATGTTGGTTAACTACACTTAAGTTGGTGAAAATGTCATGGTGAATTTATCGCCCACATTTAGAAGACACAAAACAAGAAGTGTTTGGTTTTAAAAAGCATAACACCAAAAATAGTAAAAAATAACAGGGTTGGGTTCGCAATCATGTTTAAAATACTCGTCCACCTTCAGAAGAATTTACTTTAAAAACTTCAAATTCCGTATTTAGTGAGTTATGTTCATGAATTAAGTGGAAATTTTCGTTAAAAGAAAGCTTAAAAAATGATTTAAAATTGGTTTAATGCAAAAAAAATATTTTATTTATAACTGAAGTAAAAATTGTTTTTAAATCAGTTACTCCATTTCTATTTCTGAAAAAATGGAAGAAAACTGAAATATCATTATTTTTCATTACGCATATTGCGTTTATGGTAAAACAAGTGTAGAGTTTTTATATATGTTTTGTAGTTACTAAAGGGAAATTCTTTACACCAATGATTCATTTTAATCATTTTAAATTTAATTACGCTTTTAAAATACAAGCAAACTTAGAAGAAATTAATAAAAATGAAACACAAGTACATGTACTTAATAAACATTTTATCATTATTATATCATGGGTGGCGCGGGAGCGCCACGGGGCGATTTAGCCCCGTGGCGCCGCGCCAACCATAATTAGAGAACGTGGGTAAATTTTGAAATTCAGAACCTTCTTCTTCTTATTATTATTATTATTATTATTCCAACGCTCCATTCTTAAAAACGATATTCCTCATTCGTTACTGTACTTTTACTTTTTAATTTTTTTAATTCTTGCATTACTGATGACAAAATTAATTCAAAGTTTTATTTATTAAAAAATAATAATAAGCGTCGGTGGCGCGGGAGCGCCACGCGCCGGTAATCATCGGTGGTGCGGGGTGTCAACTGCAATTTAACCCACGGCACCGCGCCAACTATACTTAGAGAACGTGAGTAAATTTTGTTATTTATGTTCATCATCTTATTATTATTATTATTATTATTTTTACTTTAAAAATTATAATTGCAATCATTGGCGCACGGCATCGCGCCAACTATATTTAGAGAACGTAGGTAAACTTTGTCTGGAGCGCAACTGCACCGCACTAACTATAATTAAACAACGTGGGTTAATTTTGTAATTTAAATTCATCTTCTTCTTATTATTATTTTTTATTTTATCTCGGCAACGGAATGATTATAAACATATGTCATTGCGCAGCTAAAACTATAGTTTATTAGGCTTTTTTTAATTTAATTAAAAAAAGTGGTAGACCAGCCTTGAAAAATGCTCTAAGAATAGAGCAGGAAAAAGGGGCGATTTTTCCCCGGGCGTATGTTTAGACAGAAAAGATGTAGACTAGTCTGAGATGGACATTATGTGGACTATAGGAAATTTGCATTTGGTTTGGTCAGCTGCTCACTAAATAAAAATTTCTACGATATGATAATGATTTCTTTATATATTGATCTAATCACAAAGCACTGTTGCATTTTTTTTAGTTTGATGAAATGTCAATTGAAAAAATCATACTCACAGCAATTTTTGACAAGCGCGAAATCGCCACTTTTTCAAATTTATAGTTGTTTCTTACACATACAAATATAACCTTCTAATTGAAAAAGTGGCGATTTCGCGCTTGTCAAAGATTGCTGTGAGTATGATTTTTTCAATTGACATTTCATCAAACTAAAAAAAATGCAACAGTGCTGTGTGATTAGATCAACATATAAACAAATCATTATCATATCGTAGAAATTTTTATTTAGTGAGCAGCTGACCAAACCAAATGCAAATTTCTATAGTCCACATAATGTCCATCTCAGACTAGTCTACATCTTTTCTGTCTAAACATACGCCCGGAGAAAAATCGCCCCTTTTTCCTGCTCTATTCTTAGAGCATTTTTCAAGGCTAGTATATTGTTTAGAAAATAGACCACATTTAGTTACTACCAAATGTGGTTCATTTTCTAAACAATATATATAATAGTGATACTTGGAGTATGCCTAAAAAAAGAAAAGCCATTGAAAACGTTAACTCATTAAGTAAAAAACTTCAAGCCATCTATGCATGTAGTTTAAAAGCCTAAGCTTAAGCATAAAGTTAATTCCATGCCAATGTTTTTTTATTTAGGACACCAAGTTTGAGAATAATTTTAACATCAACAGACAATTTATAATCAGTTTGGAACAGTAACGTCAATCTTTAATCGGTAACTTTACTGATACATGTATTTTTGATATTTTGTGAAACAGTAGGTTTTAAAAAAATTAAGCGTAACAATTCTTTTTCTAAACGTTATAACCGCACAGTTTATTTGGTTCTCTCTTGTCCTTTCACCATACAGTTTTGCGTGGTCAGCCAGATATAATTATACATACACGTCTTTAATAGAAAACGAAAAGTAGAAACGAGAAACAAAAAAAGGTTTTGAGGGAAGAGGGAGAAGTCACTATGCTAAAAACCCTTCCATATAGACGGTAGTTGTTCAGTGTTAAATATCTTCAAAGAATTATGACGTTATGATATCAGCCAATTCCTTTTAGCCAATTAGCGCTTGGGAAAAAATGAAAATCTCTAATTATTGGAAATCAATTTTTCCCAAGCGCTAATTGGCTAAAACAGCTCTTCCCACAACCATTCCTACAAAGCAAAACATATATGACCTGATCACAAATATGACATTGAGGATCCTTAAAATCCTGACGTGGTTTTAAATTTAAATCTTAAAAATTTTCATAATTTTGTGAGCAACGCAACTTAGGCTGTAGCATTTTTAATCTTCAGTTTTATATTTTATTTACGAAAAAGTCTATTTTTAAACATTAGATTACAAAAAATAAGATGCGGTACCAGTAACGGGTGGCATAAATTAAATTTAATCAAATAATCAAAAACCAATTAACATTATTTAGTTTTAATATATGAATCCCTATTTTTAAGCGTTTGTTTATATCTGCTAGGCAGCGGTTGCGTAGTTTCATGCAGCGTACCCATTAAACATACTAAAAAAAAATATTACACAATTAAATTTTCCAGGAAACATCGGCTATAAGAAAAAAACACTATTAATCAATTAGACTTTTTATTGAATGCTAGGTTCCCTGGCTCAACCTCATTTCAATTATCTCCAGGAATAACTTGTCAATTTTTTTTGTTGTTAAAAACTAGCTCAAACCTTGTTCAGCTAAAAATGTTGGAAATGGTCCACAGTTAATTTGTGTATACCTGAAACTGACGTCCCTCGGTATTTTGAAGAAGTTTGGGAGGTTCAAACCCGTTTTCCTGCGGTGCCGTTGGCATGCTTGGAACGGTATTATGGCGCCTGTTGTACTCTTGGTAAGTAGTGCGGTTTCCGTATTGATTGTCAACGGACGGTTGATTGTAATGATTAATCCCATTCCAGTATAAATCTTCATTTCTACGACTACAAAATTGAAAACGCTTACAAAATGATAAAAACTACATTGCACGTTTATTATCAAATAAAATTTCATTAAAATGTGGATGGTAATCAGACTTCAAAAACACAAAATCACTTCAAACTGTGCGTTCAGAAACAAAACTTTTTATTGCGTTATTTTTTAATTATCAAGTCAAACTGAAGTGGTCAATTGTTTGTCGTTTTCTTAAAACTTGTTGTTTATTTTTCTTTTTTTATAATATTACTGTGGAAAACGGTGAAAAAATTAATTGTTCACGTCATAGCAGAACGAGTCAAAAACAGCGCAGAACAACACATGAATGACCGTGACGGTTTTTTTAAGCATTTAACATTTTATAAGCAAATCAAACCCAGATGACAACGCTATTTGCAGTAATGAATCGGCTATTTACTATTAAACAATTTAAAATTGTAAGCAAAAACATTTTAATATTACAGATTAAATACCTTATTTTAAAAATTATTTATCAGATTACTCGGTCTAAAACAAAAACGCTAATTTTTTCAGCACTAAAACTGACTATGGCAGAATTATATTTGGCTGACCTTGTAAGTTTGTATGAGAGACATGAGCGGACCAATTGGAATTGTGCTGTTATTACGCGTTTTTATAAAACGAATAAGAACGCAAAATTTTTTAAGTTCCCAGCTCTTCACAAAATGTACAAAAAATTAGCCAACTTTATCCTTTTAAAAAATTATATTTTTGTTCCAAATTGAGTAATTTGATATATAATTGTTAAAGTATGGTACTTAATCTTTAATATTAAACTGTTATTGTTGAAAATTTTAAATTGTTTTATAAAAAAATAGACGGAAATCCAAATGTATAATGATTTTGAGGAGGATTTCGTAAAATGATAATAGTAAAAAATAAATTGTATTCGTCTGCTCCCAATTTAACTCCTACATTTTATTGTAAAAAAATTAAAAAACCACGTTTAATTTTAAATAAAAAAATATTTTTGAGTGACACAATGCGGGAGTAAATTTGGAATGACATGTATGTACGTTTTATTAATAAATTATTTAATCATTATTAAGTTTTTTTTATGGCATTATTCTATGATGTATTATAACCAAAAATATATAATACTATATAATACATAGTACTATATATTTTTGTTATAACTACTATTTTATGTTTGTTTACTGTTTTCAAAAATTGTATCCAGTAAAAATTTTTTTAGAATTTTTTTGGGTCCGTTTTTATCGCCCTTCCTTTTGCATGCGAAATCCCTTTCGAGACCTTTCTGTACATTCGAATTTCCGTCGTTATTCTTCATTGTTAAATAGTTGATTCAATACTGTAAATCATCGCGATAAGCTAGTTTTTATTTGCCTATAAGTTTTGTATTTTTTGTGAAGAGGCTAGAAATACAAAAATATTCTGCTTTTTAATTAGTTTTTATTAAAAAACCTCATAACCGCAAAATTTTATTAAATCGAATCCAATTGGCTAATAAAGGGACGTCAGATTCTCGTGATTTGAGTGGTTACTTAATGAGGATAATTTTTTAATCCAACGAAGAAATGTTTCAGCCACGTTGGGTTTTATCTTTAGACTCTTATGTACCCACATAAACTTATGGGGTCAGCCAGATATAATTTAACCACAATTCATAAGATTTTCAAAATTAATTAGTGTTTATTATTTATAAATTTATCGAGTAACACTTACATATAAGTTTTTTTTATTTTGATTGAATTGGTTATAAGTTTTTTTCTTCATAAGTTTAGAGGAATTAAAATAGTTTATTAAACCCGTTTTTTATTTAACATATTGGGTTATAGGCAAAAATTAATCCTTTATTACAAATCCCTGGGCATATCCTTTTCAAATTGTCCAAAAAAACCAACAAACAAAAGATTTTATCTTTTATATTCTTTGGACGAATAATGAATATTTAATTATGTATGCTATAAAAACCAAAAACCATTTAGTAATTAATGTTTATAACAAAACCGACGATTTGTAATTCGATGTTCTAAGGTACATAGGTGCATAAAATAAGCAATATATCAACTCTAAGAATTAATGTATTTGGTTAGCTGACTTAATTTCGGCCAGCTTTAATTTCTGCACCGGCTGCTATTTTTACCAAGCGCGAAAATAGGAAATGAACTGTGTGTGGGCTAGATATATCGTCAGGTCATCTATGTATGTACTCTAGCTACAGTATACGCAGTTCATTTGTTAATTTACGCATGGCAAAAATAACAGCCGGTGGCCGAAATTAAGACTGGCTGAATTTAAACAGTTACGCTATATACAAAATTGATTAGAATATTTAGAATACGTAATACCTACAATTTTTTGTGCAAAAACTTACGAAAATAGCTCCTCATTTGATTTTCATTTTTAATATACCGACAAAAAAAATTGAAGAAGTTTATATTAAATTTTATGAAAATTACAAAAGGACAATTATCAAATTTGGCATCATAAACAATAAAAACTTTGTAATTTAAAAGTTTAAAATGTCCTTATTGAAATTACATAGGTTTCTAAATTTAACAAAAACTTAAAGTTTAATGAGCTTAGTCTTTTTTTATATACATAAATAATTAACGTTATAATTATCTTGTTGCAATTATCCCTTTTTACGTATTTCAATGCGTCACGTTCATCTTTTTAGGCATTTAAGTGTGCGTCTTAGCGTTTTAGCGCATTTTTACGTACTTCGGTACGTCAGGCTTACTATTACGTACCTGAATACGTCGTCAATTTTAAACTTAATAGATTGAAAGTTTTTAGGTTAATTCTTCATCAAAAAAAACTTATGTTTAATTACTCCAAACGGGGAAAATGTTGTATTTTAAATGTGTTTTTAATTTTGTTTTTATTTAGTTTCATTTCAGACAAGAGGGGTTAGTTTTTCAAAACTAAATAAAACCTTAAGTATTTAAATTAATATTTCAATATTAGCTTTTAGAGAATAATAAAGGTAAGTTATATCTTTTTGAAATATCTTTATGCAAGGAATTAATACGCCCCTGTGGGTACTATTCAGCGACAAAAAGAGACGGATAAAAAATATTGTGAGGCTAGAAAATTTTGGTATAATAAAACTAGGCAACTTATGTATACAGATAAATAACACCTTGTCTATTTAACGGTGACTTTTTCTGTGACAAAATACTACAGATATGCAAGAAACATAAAATTTTTGGGGGGGAAACCTTTTACAAACCATGTTATAACACCATTTAGTATAAATTAGAAATATTTCATCCAAATTATACGACATAATCAGATATACCGTTTGCTGGAATTTTGATTTTAACTGTATTTTGAAATATAAAAATAATAATAATACTTCGACTGAAAAGGGTTTGCGCCGTTTTTAGTTTACAATGTTAATTTAGATTTAATAATTTTTATGTTTATATAACTGGAAGTTACCTAACATAAAATATTATAATGTATATAATAAAAATTATAGTATTATAGACAAAAAATAGAAAAAATAAAAAATAAATAAAAAATAAATATACAAAATCTTAAAAAATAAGGCAGAGAGAAAAGCCAAGCAACCACAGAAGCAAAAAAACATCCCCAACCCTCGCCGGCCCCCCCCACCCACCAACCCCCCCCCACACCCCCCCCACCCCCGCCCCCGCCCCCCGCCGCCCCCCGCCCCCCCCCCCCCATAACAGGCGGAAACGTTTCAAATCTTCCTTACACCATAATATCTGCACTGGATCCTAATGGATCTCATTTGTATCCAGCCTTCGAACCTTCCACCGATCCGAAACCGCTGGCAGCTGTCAAGCCGTTGACGCAAGTGCTGTCACTTCCACGCAATCAAGAAAGTCACTTTTATTCCAAGTCTCCGAGTTCGGCGGGGTTTAAGCAACCGTCAGTACAAAGCGCTTTTCAACCGGTGAAAAACAGTTTAGCTTAGGTTCAATTGGACCAGAGTGACAATGTTATACCTTCACAGAATCCGATAATTTAATCAAACAAGAACAAATGTTGAACATTTGAATCAAAACCAAAAAAGGGACTGAAAGTCGATTTTATCACAAATATCTATATCCGAAAAATATCAAATTAACAATCAGGATTCAGAAAAATATTGCCAAGTTGTTGGTTTTGATGGACCAATTTCAATATTGCCAAATCAGGACGAATTTGCTTAATAAATGTGAAAAAATGATAAAGAATTTGATGAATTATATTCAAGAAAATTTTAAAAAATCTTGATTCTGTAAATTTAGGGGTCTTTTCTAAAATCAGTACACAGGTAGTAGAATTGTGTCTTTATTTGAATGAAAACGCCAGAAGATCAATTAAAATATGATTCATTAGAAAAAACTTCGACAATTCTTTCACAGCCAAATAAAGAGAAAAAATCTAATGTAAATAATGTTATTTCTCAAGCAACAGTTCAAACGCCAAACATTCATGAACAGGTTAACCATAAAGTACCTAACAAAAATTTCTCAAAGTGTTGAAAAAATTACCTTCCGTTAACCATATAATTTGTATTGAAAATGCAAATGACAAAGAATTCTTCAGTAGGCAAAACATAAATTGCGTTGTTTCTAATTTTAATAAGTTCGAAAAAACCAATTCATTTTCATCAGAGTGTGCCAAAAAGAAGACTAAAATTTTGTTTTATCGTCAAACAATGAGCCGAAAAATTTCGATTCAAGTAAATATTAAAAAATTTATCAATGTATCACAGCAGCTCCACCTGATATATTTATGCAAAGCGAAAAATCAGACTTGAATTCTAAAGAAAACAATGATAGTGCTCTACTTAGTAAGACTGTTTCCTGCAAAATATCTTTGGAGGATTGTATAAACTGCTCTGAGCTGTATTTAAAATT
>JASAMX010012052.1:0-30000 GCA_030248175.1 Microlaimidae sp. YZB2_3
CTGCGCTATGACTAACTGTGTTCAGTGCGCACAGCCTCTTGCCACTGAGCCCTGCATTCCGTGCAAGTTTTGCTCTGCCCAGCTTCATGTTAACTGTACCGGTCTCACTAAATCGCAGCTGACAAGATGAAGCTGCCAATTGTCTGTACTTTGTGTGAATCAAAATTTATCACATGTACAGCCGTCGGTGACCAGTTAGATTGTATTAAGATCAGAATCGTCCACGATTATTGAAAATCCAGTTTGATCGCTCATCCCATAGAAATGCTGTTCTAGCGAAATCCGGTCGCCTAAGATCACGTGACGGTTTCCAGACGGTGTTTATTCGCCCGTCTTATACTAGAGCTCAGCGGGAATGGATCAACAGTCTTTATGAAGGCCGCAATGAAATGAATAAGCTGGAAAAATCGGATATATATGTTGTTAACCGTCGTGCTTTTAAACCGGAAGATTGGTATGTTTGTAAAAAGGATGAGTTGTTTTCTAATAAAATTCAAAATCAAAAAAACCAGTAGTGGCGGGTAAGGGTAATACTCTCAATTGTAAATTGATTAATGCCAGATCTTTATTAAATAAGCTTGAAAATTTGCAAATACTTTTAAAATCTTATGAGTTTGACATTATAGCAATCACAGAAACTTGGCTGTCGTCAAGCGATTCTGATTCTTTACTTTTGCAAAACAGCGGTTATTGTGTACACAGATTTGACCGCAAAACCAGAGGGGGAGGTGTAGCAATTTTTGTAAAATCTTCTTTAAAATGTGTAATAGTTAATACTCCACAAAAATTCAGTAATTTAGAACATGTATGTATTGATATCTTTTTAGGTAATAAAATTGTTTATCGTTTTTTAACTATTTACTACCCACCCTCCCACTCAAACGATTTAGAAATTACCTCTATTTTATGCGAGTTAATTGATTATGTGTGTAGTACTGATTTTCCCACTATTATTACTGGTGACTTAAATTTTGGTTCTATTAGTTGGAAAAATTTATTTTGCAGTAATCCCATTGGTCAAGAATTTTTAGACTCATGCTTACGTAATAATCTTGAACAATTTGTCACTGAACCAACAAGGGAAAATAATATACTCGATTTAGTTTTATGCTCAAATAGTTCGCTAATTCGGTCTATTGAAAATCAGCCAGCTTTTTCCGCAACTTGTGATCACTGTACCATTGATTTTGTTTTAAACGTACCTGAAAAAAATGTACTCTCTACTAACTCCTTTCCAAATTTTTCTAAAGCAAGAACGGGTGAAATTTTAGAATTTTTAAAAAAGGTTAACTGGCTAAGCTTGTTAAAAAGCTGTAATTCAGAGGATGGGACACCTAACGTCGAAAAGTTTTCAAATGAAATTTCTGAAGTTCTTAATTATTGCATTGATCAGTTTGTTCCTAAAATTAAACATAAAAATAAATCTGTAAAACCCAATTACCCACGTTATATTTTAAAATTAGCTGCTAAAAAGCGTTTGGTTCATAAAAGACTTAAAACTAATCCATCTCTTAAAAACGAATATAAGGTATTATGTAGAAACTATGATAAGGCGGTAAATAAATTCTTTTTAGATAAAGAACAAAACGTACTAAATTCCGGCAATGTAAATGATTTTTATAAATATGTTAATTGTAAAACTAAAGTAAAAAATCCTATACCTCCGTTATTAACTGATGATAATGTTTATACGGTTGATGACAAAGAAAAAGCTAATTTATTTAATAAGTTTTTTGCTTCAATTTTCACAAACGATAATAATATTTTACCGGAATTTCAAAAATTAGTACCAAATAATATAGGGATAAATTATGTTAATTTTTCATACAAAAAAGTGCTAAAGGCGCTTCGAGCTTTGCCATCAAAAAAGTCTAAAACACCGGATGGTTTCCCAGCAGTTTTTCTCAAATCCATAGCCACTGAAATCGGGTTTCCATTGACTATGTTATTTGAAATGTCAATGAAAACTGGAGTGGTACCAAATTCGTGGAAAACCGCAATTGTTGTGCCGATTTTTAAAAAAGGGTTAAAATCAATTAGAAATAATTATCGTCCAGTTTCCCTTTGTAGTTACATAAGTAAGATTGCTGAACGTATAATAGCTAATGATTTATTAATGTACTTGCGGTCAAATAATTTAATTACAAAAGATCAATATGGTTTTCTGTCTCGTCGTTCAACCTGTACTCAATTGCTATCTATGCTTAATGAATGGACTAAATGTATTAACAATAATATGCAAATTGACTGTATGTATTTGGATTTTTCAAAAGCCTTTGATACAGTTTGCCACAGTAAATTACTACACAAACTTAGCTCCTATGGGATAGGTTTTGAATTATTAAATTGGCTTAAGACTTTTTTATCAAACCGGACACAAGTAGTTTGTGTTGAAAATGAAATTTCTGATCCAATTAGTGTAAGTTCCGGTGTGCCTCAGGGTTCTGTATTAGGTCCAATTCTTTTTATCATTTATATAAATGATGTGGTAAACTGTATTGAAGGCTCTTGTGGGATAAAACTTTTCGCAGACGACGGGAAGATATATAAAGCTCAATCAGATAGTAATATTGAAGATTTTTTGCATTCCCTCCAAAATTTCTACAAATGGGCAAACGACTGGCAGCTTAAAATTGCCTTTGAAAAATGTAATGTTTTAACAGTTGGAAACAGTTCATTGGGTCCTGTTCAATACTCATTATCTGATACTCCTATTGTAAATGTTGATGAAATTACTGATTTGGGAATAGTTTTTACAAAAAATTTAAAATTTTCAACACATTGTTCTTACATAGCTAAAAAAGCTTATTCTCGTGCCTGCTTAATATTAAGATGTTTTAAAACTGAAAATCCTTTTTTCTTACTGCGTGCTTTTAAAACCTATGTGCGGCCGCTTTTGGAGTCTAATAGCCAGGTTTGGAGCCCTTATTTAATTAAAGATATTATTTGTTTAGAAAAAATTCAAAAGTTTTTTACTAAACGTATTTGTTTAAGGTGCAAAATTCCATTCACTGATTATTTTTCTCGTTTAAAATATTTTTATTTAGATTCCTTAGAATGCCGAAGATTAAAATTTGATATGTATATGGTTTTTAAAATAATACATAACCTAGTTGATTTACCTTTTGATAATTTTTTTCATTATGATACTTCAAGCTACTTATTACGCGGCCATAGTTTAAAATTAAAAACTTATGGTTATAATAAACTTGATTGTAGAAAATATTTTTTTGCCGAACGAGTAGTTTCTGTATGGAATTCATTGCCAAACTATGTTGTGTCAGCAAGCAGCTTGAACAATTTTAAAATATTATTAAACACAACGACAAAAATACAAAAATATAAAAAGCCGCTACAAAAATACAAAAAAACACAACTAATATATCAAAACATTGTAAAATATTTTAAAATTTTTTTCTTTTTTTTTGACCTTATTGTATTAATCATTCTCTTGTATTGTGTTATTGGTTTTTTTTATTTTCTGTTAATGTATGCATTGATTGGTAGGTTTATTAGTGTAATTTATATCTTTACCTGCCTTCTTGTCGGTTTTTTTTAATATAACCTGACTTATATTTTAGTTTATATTAATTTATGCTCAATGTATGTATTTCTGACAAGTAAACTATTTTCTATTCTATTCTATTCTATTCTAAAGACCCCCTAGATTCGGTGACCGTGTTCATCTATGCTTCTAAACAAAATATTTTTCTTTACTTTAAGTAGGAACATAGGAGGGGGAATAAAAAGAAAAGAAAGGCCTCAAGGAGGATTTAAAAAAAAAAAAAAAAAAAAAAGGAGGCGAATAAAATCGGACGTTAAAAATACATGACAAAATTCTTACGAAAAACAAATTTTTTAACAAAAAAATATGAAAGGGTAATTAATTATAATACAAAAATTAAATGCAACATAGAGTAAGGTAAATTATAATTTATGAATCCATTAATAAAACGTATACGTTTCGTTCCAATTAAGCTTCTACATTTTACTGTAAAAAATTAAAAAATCCGTTTAATTTTAAATTTAAAAAAAAATTTTTTTGAGCAGTACAATGCGGGAGTAAATTTGAAAAGAGATGTGCGCTTCATTAATAAATTCTTTAGTTATTATTTAGTTTATTCTATGGGGCATTATTCTATAGTGTATCATAATTACCATTTTATGTTTTTTATTCAGAAACTGTATCTCGTAAAAAATTTTAAAATATTTTTGGCGTCCGTTTTTATGACGCCTCTTTTTACCTATAAAATCTTCTTCAAGACTTTTGTGCACATTCAAATAATTTCCGTCGTTTTTCTTCATAGGAAAAGAATGCTATAGAAATTTGAATTAAGAAGAAGAAGAAGAAAAAAAAGAAGAAGAAGATAAAGAAGAAGGTTCTGAATTTCAAAATTTACCCACGTTCTCTAATAATGGTTGGCGCGGCGCCGTGGGGCTAAATCGCCCTGTGGCGCTCCCGCGCGACCCATGAAAAGCGTGCAAACCAAATAAGTTAGGCCAAATAAAAAGACAAACGATTTTAAAAATTTTACCATCTTAAGATAAAAATAATTTGAAATACATTTTTATTTATTTTTTGGTATTCTTTAAAGTTAAAGTTTTGTTTCAATTTGAAATTTCGAAATTCAATTTATCGAAAGCTTTTTAAACAAGCTAACACTTTTTGCATTTAACGAGTAATTTACTTTAATTTTGTTTTAATGCAATAAAAAACTGCTGCTAACATTTACTTATATTTTGTAAAACAATATACAATTATAAATTTTAAAATTTTAAATATTGCGGCGTGATTATACCTAAGGGTCCGGAAGAAATACCTTTTGCAAAATATTCGGAAAAGATATTCTGTTTGAGCAGTAAATTATTCGGAATTTTTAAAAACTTTTTAGGTTTTTTTAGTTTGATTTCAAGGTTTTGCTTAGGCTAAGGGAAAAAAGTTTTTTTTTGTTATGAATTTAAAAGCGTTTGAAAAGATACTCTTTTCGAAAATATTATTCAGAATGTATTTTTTAGTGCCAAATAAAGTGTTGTTACAAAAGTATATTGATATTACAAATTTGTTTTTTGAACAAAATTTAGATAAGCTTTACATTAAAACTTGATGGCAATTGTATGCAAAAAACGCGCATTTCTTATTAAAAACGTAACATAGTTTGCAGCTGTAGGAGACGAATTATGCACGTCCTGTCGCACCTCAGGACAGTCGTGTTGTACCCCCTCGGGACCGTCGTGTCGCGGGACCATCGTGTCACGGGACCGTCGTGTCGTAGATCCATAAAAAATACTTAAACTACCATAAAAAAGTTTTATACTTTTTGGCTATATCCTAAATTATATGTTGTATAATTGTTTGATCGCTTATTTTCAGTTGTATACTCTTTTTCTATTTCTATTTCTTTAGAATTCCTAAAAAATTTTGATTTGTGATGATCCTACCCTCTCATATCATGCTCCGGAGCTGCGGTCAGTTAAATCTTCGGAGCTCCGCCATAAAACGAGCGATTTCAAGTTTATTTAAGCTTAAAATATTTTTTAAATTATTTGATTCGGATTTTTGGGGCTTAAAAAATATTTGAAAAAAATATTTCTTAGTCGTAAAATTTAGTTATATTTTTCAATACATGCCTAAAGTCCATACTTGAATATAAAAGGTCAAACCTTAAACGAAAGTATACTCAAAAAATTTATTAATAAAAATAATTATATTACCGTGTGATTTAAATAGAAACCACAAATATTTGTAGATTTTGATTAGTATATAGCTAACTTTTTATTAAAGCAAGGACTGAGTATGCAAGCTTTGAAGTACAGCATACCAACTGTCTCTGCGTGCATCTGAAATTGTACTGTTAGCTATTGTGGGCGAAAGTCTAGATGTTTTGTCGTTAGTAAAACCTGGAGTTGCCAATCGGTCTGAAGGACACATTTTAGGCAACAAAGGCAAATCGTTTGGCATAGCGATAGATCCATTCCTGGGACTGCAACCGAACTGGCTTTGGCGACGATTTGACACCTTCCCAAACAGTCTTGAGTAAATCACTTCTGGTATGAACATGGAACAGAACACATCGCGAAATTTTTTGCTCATGGAGCAATATATTATGAAGTTAATTGAACTGTTGATGAGAGACAGCAAGTCCATCAATTCCCCAAGTGGAATATAGACCCTGGTATAGAAAGTCTCTTCAAAAATTCCTGACAGTACGGATAAAATTCCTTGGGGTAGTTCTGTTAGAAGGAAAATCCCCAACACAACCACAAGCATCCTGGTTGTGTAATCGGGAACAGTTTTGGAGGGGCGTGAATTTGAAACGGAATCAGAATAGTTCTCCGACAGGGTGAGCCTTCGCTTCCTTTCATTTACCTGGCTTAGAATCTGGAGCAAAATGCAAATAAAACCGGTTAAAAGACAGCAGGGTAGCATTTTGAATACAATGCCGTTGATCCAAAAGGCTGTTTGCAGTAAGAGGCAGTTTCTAGTGGCGCGAGGGATATAGCCGACCATCCTCACTTTCTCCAGATTTTCTGTATAATTATCGACGCCGCAATTTCTCGGAAACTGGACAATGGCGAAAGTCATAATATTGGGAACGTTGAAACCGCAGACAAGCAAAACAAGTGAAACAATTATAAGTATACAATGACGAATACCTAGCCCATTCAAGGCGCCGCCAGTCAAGCGTGTAGCTTTTTTTAAAGACCTCACTCGTATGTGAGCCAATGTTACAGTCAACCATAGACTGGCGCTGTGACACATGACACTAATATGGGCGTGTGATAGGCTGAAAACGGCCCATGAATACGAGTAATCCTTTTGAACACATCTGGAACCACTTGTAATATAAAAATGTGTGATGAATATCAAACAACTGACCATAACCATCAAATCACAAATAGCTATTGCGCAGAGAATTATATTTATCGTGTTTAACATGGGCGTTCTAGTTAGCACAATTATATTTGCGGAATTTAAAATAATTCCGCTTGAACAAATAAAAACACTTAAAAATGGATGAATTTCGCCATAATAATCGTGAAAATTTGACAGAACTTCAAATAGTTGCGAAAAGTTTGCTAATGGTAAACCTCCGGCTGAACATCTTGACTGTTGTGACATTATTTTTCACGAAGATTTAATACAAAATGAACTTTTTCATGAGTTATTTCCTAGTGGTTTTTTTTTAGAAAAAACAGTGTTTGTTTTTAAAAAAAGTTAGTTCAGTTGTTGGAACGTTTTAATAAGCAAGTCGCGAAAACAAATTGATTTTATTAAGGAACTAAATAATAAAAATTTTCCCAGTCAAAACTTTTTTCAATTAAATTCTATTACCGCTTTCAGCGGCTGTACTTTTATGAACCTGAAATAAAAAACGAGTAATTTTATATTTATATTGCTAAATTGATAAAATATACGAATTTTATAGATAAAATAGTCTTTGAGGCAGTTCTCGCATCCTGCACTGCAACTGCTAAAAATAGATTAGAATTTCTTACTATCGACAAAATTCACTGAAGTTGAAGGCTCCCAGGAAGCAACAAACATAGTTATATTTGCATAAAATCTGCAAAGAAATTTTAATCTGAAAGAATGACATTATATTTCTTTCGTTTTTTTGTAACAAAAAATAAGTATTTTAGCAGTTTTTTTTTCTAATATGTAATGTTCATTTTTATTTTTATTTAAACATTTATCCAAAAATCCAATAACCAAGAATAAATTTCGATTATTTCTTTTCAGTAAGCATAAGCATAATTTGAAACAATTAGTACAAATTTAAATTAAAATTAAACAAACAGAATGTAATTTAAAACTTATGAAGAGGTATATATTTTTTTAATTTTAAGTAATGTTTGAGCCATTATAAATGTAAAAATTGACTCTTTGGAGATTCTTCAAAATCAGAAGTTGCTTATTTATGGACTGAAAAAAATTAAAATTGATAGTTTTAAAGTATTATCAGAAATTTTCCACCTTTCGGAACATGCAAAATTATTTTTAAATAAAATAATTTTACGCAGTTCCTGTAAAAAAACTTTCGTTTTTCAAATTACCGCTTCCTCATGACATTAAAGTTTAATCAACGTAAAAACAAAGAATCATCGCGTCTTGACACACTTCCAGTTTTTTGAGTAGTAAAATTGGAACGCGCAGCTCTCACGCCCGCGCACACTTACAGTATGACTCGCACGCTTGTTTGCGCGCGAGGACCAACCGTTGTGTGATTGAACAAATTAAAACGGTTGACACCATGATACACTGGGCCCACTACGCTTTTGATACACTACGCTTTTGATATAAGCTAGCAAATATTCCAATCAATAAAGGTTAAAAATAAAACACGCCTACGGTTGGCATTTTGGCAATGACAAATATTTTTCCCATAAACAAAATCTTTTATATTGTTTTGTACTTTGTGAAAAAAATTTTTAACTGACGTCATACTGTTTTTTTAAGAAACAATTATTAGGAATTTCATCGAAAAATCTATAAAAGTCTTAAACGAATTTAATAAACTAAGTTATATGAGCTCAAGGGCGTATGTTTAGAATTTAATGATAAAAAATCTGAGACAATATGAGAAATGTCAGCACAAAGAAAACGATTGAAATAGAATTTTCATTTCAAAAAAGTAAAGCTTGGTCAAATAAACTTGCATTTCTATACGATAGGAAGAAAACTATATAACATTCAAAGAATTTACATAAAATCAACAGTATCACATTCACAAAAGACAAAAAATTGATTAACTAATTAAAAAATATTTTACTTTAAGTACAAATATAGGCTAAATCATAGGGTAACAAAGGTTAAAACGTTTATATTTATCAGGGAAGAGCGCGGAGCGCTCTTTCCCTTATATTAAATGGGTTAAGTCACTGCGCGGTTAACCGTTGTTGATGGCGTCATCGAAATCAACAAAACCTTTAATAGTTTTTTAGCCAATTAAAAATCTAAACATTTTACATAACTAAAATATTACCCATATTTTTCTGATATTAAAAACCTAAAAACTTTTGCTAAACATACCTGAATTTCATACTAATAAGCTTAATTTGCTTAACTTTTTTTTGTTTTTTTTTTTTTGGGGTCCCCCAAAAATTTTTTCCTGTGGTAAATATTTGGAGCTGATTTTTTGCACGTAGATGCTAAATTGCCCCCGCACCTGAATTTTATTCTCGAATATGCTCTATTGCCCGTAGTTAAACCTCTGTTCATGTGAAAAACGACCAGTTTTTTTCTAAGTTACCCATTAGGTACTGGGGTACTTGTGTGACATTTTTTTTCCTTACTGAATTACATATTAAGTAACTTCATTCAGTAATACACATTCTCTTGTGGTTATTTTTTTGGTTTAAGTTATAATTCCTTACCTTTTTATAAAAATTACTAATTTTCAACGAGAAGAGCGAAAAAATATCCTTACCACTAATTACCAGCCATATGGCAACAATAAAAATATTTAAAAAAATAAAATGAAATAAATCTTGGGTGACGCGTGAGCGCTGCGGGGTACAATGTTTCAATAGACGGAAATTTATCAAAATCGAAACAGAAAAAAACTCTTTTTTATATGGAATACTATGAAGCTACAATCACTCCAAAAATTTAATGCGAGAAAAGACTGGTCTGGGTAACCTCGTAAAATTGTATGGAACCTGGAAAAACCATTTACAATGGTGTGGTTTTGTTGTTTAAAAAAAACCATCAATCCAGAAAAATCAAGCACAAAACAAAAGTCCAAATAAAGCTAATTTCCAAAAAAAGTGGTTAAATCAGGTCTAACAAAAAAAAAATTAAACAGAAGAAAAACACACTATTTTATATGGTTCTTTCAGGTTCCATACAATTTTACGGAGTTACCCAGACTTAATTTTTGTATAGTATACTGCTTAAAATTACATTGAAGTTTTGGATATGAAAATAATTGTATTCATATCATGAGGACACCATGACGTTTCTTTTAAAATGAGTAAATTTTTTTATGTTTTATATCTTTAATAAATGACATTGAATTTAATGCATTAAAAGGCGGAAATTCTAGCAAAAGACGAAACAAAGTTTCGAAAAAAAAGCCTTATATTAAATGGAATAGTATAAAGCTACATAAGTCTAAAAACTAAATGCCAGAAAAGACTGAAACAAGTCTCTTCAAAACCTGTAAATTAATAACAGATTTTGTGAATTTTTCAGAAAAACAAAACCTAATAAAAACAATACGTGTAAAAGCTTTAGTTTGCGTTTTTTAACCATTAATAAAACTTAATTCACATAAATTTCTCTCATAGTGGATTAACTTTTACATGAGTTAACCAGCTGTAAATACCACAGTATTAGTTAAGTCACACGTCGTCAAAACGATACAAAAAAGTATAACGCAAGCGTCACAGTAACCATGAAAAATTTCTGTCAAAATAAGTTATCGCATTGCGCATTAAATTTTGTAATTTATCATTATTTTCGTATAAAGCAAAACGTACCGCCATATTAACGGCTTTTTAAAATCAAATATCAAGTTTTAAGTCCGAAAAACATTGAAAAATTCAGATTTAATATAAGGCGACTTTTTCTTTATTGTTTCTATTTATTACATAAAACAAATTAGCAGTCAATGTATTTGTTAAATTAAAAGTCGCCTTATATTAAATCTGAATTTTTCAATGTTTTTCGGACTTAAAACTTGATATTTGATTTTAAAAAGCCGTTAATATGGCGGTACGTTTTGCTTTATACGAAAATAATGATAAATTACAAAATTTAATGCGCAATGCGATAACTTATTTTGACAGAAATTTTTCATGGTTACTGTGACGCTTGCGTTATACTTTTTTGTATCGTTTTGACGACGTGTGACTTAACTAATACTGTGGTATTTACAGCTGGTTAACTCATGTAAAAGTTAATCCACTATGAGAGAAATTTATGTGAATTAAGTTTTATTAATGGTTAAAAAACGCAAACTAAAGCTTTTACACGTATTGTTTTTATTAGGTTTTGTTTTTCTGAAAAATTCACAAAATCTGTTATTAATTTACAGGTTTTGAAGAGACTTGTTTCAGTCTTTTCTGGCATTTAGTTTTTAGACTTATGTAGCTTTATACTATTCCATTTAATATAAGGCTTTTTTTTCGAAACTTTGTTTCGTCTTTTGCTAGAATATGTGGTTTTACAACCACTACAAACAAATTGATATACAACACTAGATTTCAGACCAAGAGGTATTTTATCCTTGAAAAGAAAAGAAAACAGCCTCTAAAATACCTCTTGGTCTGAAATCTAGTGTTGTATATCAATTTGTTTGTAGTGGTTGTAAAACCACATACTGTGGGTCTACGACCCGCCACCTAAACACTAGATTAGCAGAACATATTGGTGTTTCATCTAAGACTGGAAAGAAAATAGCTCCAAAAGCATCAGCCATTTTTGATCATATTTTGGTTTGTAATCAGTTAAAAGCTACACCTAACTTGTCTAGTTTTACCATTTTAGCGTCGGCTTCTAATGATTATTGTTTAAGGCTTAAAGAAAGTTTTTGTATTCGTAGGGATAAGCCTGTTTTAAATAAAAACATTCCTAGCGCTGAGTTATTTTGCTTTTAGGTTAAGTTTTAAACGTCTATATTTTACTAGTTCATGTTTTTGCACACGTATTGTAGTCATAAAAAAGATTTTACATATATTTTTCTAATTTTATATATTTACTTATATTCATTTTATATTTAATTTATACATGTTACAGTTTCTAAAATTATCTACGTTTTTACTTTTTACCCTTTCTTTAGAGTATTTTTAAGTAATATTTATAATATATTTATGCGATTTTATGGTTTTATTATATATTTTATATCTTATTGTAACGTTCAATTACTATTACTAATATTATATGTTTTCAGATATTTTAACCGACGATGATCTAAGAATTGATCGAAAGCTCTTATGATAAATATAAACGTTTTAACCTTTGTTGCTGTCGCAATTAATAGATTTTTATTTCCCCATGGAAAATCAATTGCAAATCATAGGGTAGTGCATTTAATATCGGCACTTTTCCAAATTGGCCATTTTTGATTTTGGACTATATCTTTGGTAATCCTGGACGGAATACCATGTTTAATAGCTCAAATGAGAGCTAATTATATGTAGATGACTGTCGTGAGCTTTTTATTTGTTATGTTATGATATTTTTATGTGAAATTGTGTGATTTATAAAAAAAATTGTTACTCGTTTTTAGAACATGGGCATTTCATGACTACGCAATAAATTGGTTTAAAAATTAAACTTTCCTGGTAAAATTTAGTTTATTTTCCGAATTTTTAGTCCCCGTGGTTCTACGTTGCGTCTGTGGTGAGCAATCGTTATAAAATAAAAGTGTAATTTCGGCACACATATTGCTGTAGGTAAAAACGGGTTGAATTACGTGGTCGGGCGTTAAATTGTAGTTGTAAATAGTTAAAAGACAACGTTGAAATGCGTAGGGGTCATACCACTGCACTTAAACTCAATTAAGGGGGTCCATAATTTTGCTATTAACCTTGCTAAAAGATTTTAGTAAGCTATTTTCCGAAAAACAATTGCTTGCCTTTTTAAAAGTAAATTATTCGGTATTTCTTTAAAAGCACACTATTATTAAATTATTATTGTAAAGTTTAGCTTATTTTTGGGTTTTGCTTAGGCTTAGGAAAATAAAGTTTACTGTGCAATGGTGGGGTTTTGAAGACTTCCAAAGATCCGTTGTTGGATTATTTTAGTCACGACTCTATATTTAAATGTAATTGCAAAAAATTATCATACATAAAAAATTTATGCTTTGAAACAATTTTATGTTTTTAGGTTTTAAAAACACATTTTATTTTTCGTGTTGTAAATGATCAACATGTGTTCAAGTGAATTTCCTAAACTGGAGTGGACTGAAAAAAGCAAAAAAAAAAATTTTTTAAATTTCTATCACTGAAATCTGTTTTTGCAGAATTTTCAAAGATTTTATCTAAAAAACTCAATTATTTTAATCAAGAGTCGATGAAAAGAGTCTAAATAACAAAATGACAGCAAAAAACTGTACAATTCGCTTCGTATTTTCATACGAGTATATGTTTTAGAAAAAACAGTAATCAAATAATTTCTTGGCGTTCGCATTCCACTCATGATTGCTTAATAATAATTTTTTCGTTTTTTTGCAAAGGCAGGGTTTCGAAGCTCCAGAGCTTTGGAGTAAGTTTCAAACATTAATACTGTTTTTATTAAAAAGCCATGCCATTGTATAAATTGTGTGTAAAATGACCTTTAAAAATTTCGTTCAATTAGTATGATGTTTCTTAAACAATTTACGAAGTTTTTTTATTATTATAATGTATTATATTTAAGCAAGCAAAAATGTTATTTAATATTTATATTGAAGAACGAACCGACTTATCTAACGTTTAATTGTCTACGTATTTAAACGATTAAAATTTAGTTCAGTTCATTGAGTTTAAAAAATTTACATATTTGTGGCAAACGTATTTTTTCTTAGCTCAGTACCCTCGTGTCCAGTACCCTCCTCGTGTCCAGTACACTCGTGTCTAGTACCCTCGTGTCCTAGAATCGAAAGACAACCAGCGGACGGACGGGTGTCATAGTGACGGATGGGTGTCATCGTGACGGACGGGTGTCATCGTGACGGACGGCTGCCATTGTGACGGACGGGTGTCACCGTGACGGACGGGTGTCATCGTGACGGACGGGTGTCACGATAAATGGTTTGAAAACCATGGTTCTAAAGATATTAATTTAATCTTCTTGGCTGGCTTTCGAACACTTAGCTCAGCATTCTCAAAAAATAATATAAATGTAATGCATAAATAAAAAGAATAATATGCTTTACAGTGAGAGCATAAGTCACTCAGATTTAAAAAAATGTAGTTTGACATATTAATTTGCTTTTTTTGAAACATCTTTTAAGGTTTTAATGGGTTTTTTGTACACTCATTCAGGTAATATTTTGAGTACCGAGAGAAGGGGGACAAATGTTTGCTGGATGTATTTAATGGCATAAAGATAAAAGAGTCTTTTTTTCGAAAAAAATAATAAAAAACTGGCAAATTAAAAAAATCCCCAAAACCACAACAAAATGACAAAAGATTATGGAATAAATCGTTAAAAACCTTGAATATATTTTATATTTTACTAATTAAAGGATTATAAAGAACTTTTACAATTTACTTTTACTGTTTTTTACAATACAATAAAACTGAACACAAACTGATACATTTTTATAAAACTACCGCAGATTTGTCGGCATTTTAATGCAAAATAAAGTTCAGTTTACATTATTTTTAAAAATTCCCGAAAAGACCAAAGAAAAGTAAAAATATTGCCTGAAAACATCGGTGGTTGCAAACAACAGTTTATATCACGCTTTTAGGCGAAATCTTTCATAATTGCGGTAGCGCGGTGGATGGTCTTTGGATACGCATTTGAGGGTCCTAAGTTTGAACCCCTTAGTAGTCATGTTTTTTTTTCGTCTAGGCATATTTCTAACATAAACATTAATGTTTAATTTTATTTCCTTATCTGTTTACATGGAAAAAAACCAGAATGAAAATAACGACTATTTATTTTAAAGAAACTACAATTGTGCACATTTGCGTGTCCTATTCTTTTGCTTCTTTCACTTATCATTTTTAAACTAAACTGAAAAACTTTTGTTCCTGGTTGTTTTTTACACAAATAGTCCTTTTAAGTAATTGTGGTTATATTTTTTAATTTATTTTATGACAAATTAATACAAATGTATCTTCTTTTTAGTTTGTTTTCGCTTGTTGTTTAGTTTAGTTTGTTTTAAATTTGCCCTTATTTAAATTGGTTAAGTTTGTATGAATGTGATTTTATACTGCGTAATAATAATATTTTTGTTTTTATTCTGGTTTTCACGCAACATCTGTTTTTTTGTCGCTTATTCGAGTTTTACAAAAAGGTACGGTATTAAATTGTAAAAGTTTTTGAAAGTCAGCCAGCAAGACAAAATACGTTTAGACACATGGTTTTCAAATGATTTATCGTGACACCCGTCCGTCACGATGACCATGTCCGTCACGATGCAATCGTTCGTCACGATGACACCCGTCCGTCCGCTGGTTGTCTTTCGCATGGCCGCGTTTGTTAAACACGAGTGCCACACCTTTGTCCCGGATGATCGTATTATCCACCTTTGATGCTATATATTTAAACGTGAAATACTTCAAATACTTTTAATTACTCGACATTAAAATTTTATCTATCAATTTTTTAATTTTACACGATGAAAAATCTACATGTGGATCGCTTAACATAAAGTTAGAACAACTGTTTAACACACAGTTGGACATTCTCGAACTCTTATGCATTCTTGACTAAACCTTATTTATATACTATAAAACATAATTTGTGTAAAAAATGATGAACTTTTTTATAATTCAATGGTTACGCTGCTCAACTAGCTTAACTTAGAACTTAAACCTAGATTATTGTTCATATATTTTCGTACACAAAAGCCATGGCCTTCTAAAAATTCAAAATTTACAACGAAAAAAGCTAACAGGAGATATCTTAATTCCGCGCATAATTTTTTAATATAAAAATACCCTGTGCAAGCTGCCAGACATCTTTCAGGTAGTTCCTTTGACATTTAAGCGGAAAATAAAGTAGTCAATAATCCAACATATGTCTTGTCTAGCTTCGCTTAAAAAACTAAGAACCAATCTAAGAACATTAAATATTTACAGTATAATGTATTTTTTTGCGCGAGAAACCAATAAAAACATGATCAACAAAACAGCTGTACTGAAAGCAGGCGTTATTGTACATGGATTGAGCAAGTAATCAGGTAAAACTAGATAAAAAAACAATTGAAACAAGTAACAAATTTAACAAAAGTGGATGTTGTGGCGCAGTGGCAAAACGTTTGTCTGGCTTACTGAAAGTCCCGAGATCAAGTCACCACTCAGACAAGCTATATTGCGATAATATAGCGGAATTAGCGCCGGGTAATATCGGCTTTACGTATCATGTTTGGTGCGAAAAGTACAACTAGCCTTTAAAAATGCTCTAAGAATAGAGCAGAAAAAAGTAGCAATTTTTCCCCGGGTGTATGTTTAAACAGAGAAGATGTGGACTAGTCTGAGATGGACATTATATAGACTATAGACCAATATGTGAATTAAACTATGCATAGACTATGCATAGTAAAATATTAGTACTGTTATCTGATCATTAAATAATAAAATCAATAAATATAGGAAATTTCAAATTTGTATTTGGTTTGGGCAGCTGCCCACTGAATAAAAATTTCTATCATATGATAATAATTTGTTTATACATTGAACTAATCACACAGCACTATTGAATTTTTTTAGTCTGATGAAATGTCAATTGAAAAATCATACTCACAGCAATCTTTGAAAAGCACAAAATCACCACTTTTTCAATTAGAAGGTTATATTTGTATGTGTAACAAACTATAAATTTAAAACAATTTAGCTCTTGTCAAAGATTGCTGTGAGTATGATTTTTTCAATTGACATTTTATCAGACTAAAAAAAATGCTACACATTATCATATGGTAGAAATTTTTTTTTCAGTGGACAGCTTTTTCAGTGCAAACCAAATGCGAATTTCCTATAGTCCACATAATGTAGACTAGTCTCAGACTAGTCCTCATCTTCTCTGTGTTAACATACGCCCGGGGAAAAATCGCCCCTTTTTTCTGCTCTACTTTCAAGACTAGTCTAAAACTTTTTTGAATCAAATAAAAAAAGTAGTCTAATAAACTATAGTTTTAGCTGCGCAATGTCATTATGTTTATAATCATTCCGTTGCCGAGATATACTTTTTTAACAATTTTAATATTATCAATAGAACACCTAATTTATCAATAAAAAATGGCTCCAAGAAAATAAATTATTGCGCAATTTTCTATGCTTTCAAAAGAGCCCATGTTTCTTTCTTATCAATTAATAACGAGGAAGGAATATCGGTTTTAAAATATATAAGCGTTTGAAAAATAATATATTAATAATAAGGAGAAGAAGAACATGATACAAAATTTACTCAGTTCTTTAATTATAGTTTGCGCGGTGCCGTGGAGCTTAATCTCCGTGTGGCGCTCCCGCGTCACCGATAATTCATTTATAATAAAAATAAAATAATAATAAAAAGATGAATTTAAATTATAAAACTTACCTACGTTGTTTAATTATATTTAGCGCGGGGCAGTGGCAGTGGCGCTTCAGTGCCACCGAAAATTCAATTATATTTTTTAATAAAAAATAATAATAAGAAGAAGATGAACATTAATTACAAAATTTACGCACATTTTCTAGTTATAGTTCACGCGTTGGAGTGAGCTTAAATCGCCGCGTGGCACTCTCGCACCGCCAACGATTGCAATTATATTCTTGATATAAAAATAATAATGATAAGAAGAAGATGAACATGAATTAAAAAAATTACCCACGTTCTTTAATTATAGTTGGCGCGGTGCCGTAGGCTAAATTGCTGTGTGGTATCCCCGCATCACCGATGATTGGAATTATAATTTTTGAAATAAAAATAATAATAAGTAGAAGACGAAGATATAAATGAGAAAAATTACCTGGTGTTTCACTTATAGTTGGTTAAAATCAAAATTAATTTTTGGATTATTTAATAAAAAACCGATTGGGACAAAATGTGCCTTGTCAAAAAATCATTAAACAAAATTTTGGAATTTTAGGTTGGATAGTAAGGGTACCATGATTCCCCAAAAAGTCAATATTTTGTAGAAAAATATAATCTGTTAATTTTAACTAAATTATTAATTTTAGCACATATTTCGGTTGTTTTTGTTATAAAGATATCTCTGCTAACAAATATATCATAAAAAACTTTAATTCAAGACTCCTGTCCTCCGATTAGGTGTACATGTAGCACGTTTAGTCAGGCAGCAACTGCGCAA
Organism: Microlaimidae sp. YZB2_3; assembly: GCA_030248175.1. NCBI lineage: Eukaryota > Metazoa > Nematoda > Chromadorea > Desmodorida > Microlaimidae > Microlaimidae sp. YZB2_3. Next base: position 17,952 of record JASAMX010012052.1, read on the forward strand.
AAAGTTTAAAAAGCGGCAACGCTTTAATCGTAATTATTAATGTAAACAGTAAAACTCATATATGATTAACATTCATTGTTCTCCTTTTTCTCCTTACAATTATTATTATAACCATAGGCGCAAATATTTAAAAGCAAGTTAAGAAGAAAAACATGTAAAAACTGGTAGCAACAATTTAACCATCACTACCCAAATAAAAAATTTACATTCTTGTTCCTCCTTTTTTTCTGATTTTTATTATTAATGCAACCACGTTTCACTGTCATAACAAAATGTTCATGCAACGCAAATGAGTGACAAAACAGAACAATAAATATTATGACATAAAAAAATTCTCGAAAATCCTCGCAGCGTTCCCATAAAATAGAGCAGAAAAGAGAGCGATTTCACCCCGGGCATATTTATTTATTATTATATTTGCAAAACGCAGGAGTAGTGAAGGTATAATTTAACACGCAATAAGATTACATACCCTTTTGGTGTTAAACTAAACCTAGGACATGTTACACAGAAAAGATCTAGACTTTAGTCATATGTGAACGAATGATAAATGATAGTGATAAATGGTTTTGTTTTAAAAGCTATTCGTAAAACAGGCATTCATTATTCGGTGAACAACATGGCAATTGCTGTTAGTTTCCATTCGATCAAACTAACGGTAGACGACATGTATGTGACTTAATTTGTTTACATGTGACCACCATTTGACATCGTGATATAATTTGTTCACTAGTGACCACCATTTCAAATCATGACGGAACAAAATTTTTAAAACAATTTTAGTCTCAGTTTATTTCCCAGCTTTTGTAAATTCTGAATCGTTCTCATCAGTGACGTCAATTTGTCGTGCTTATTACTATAATATGATCTTATCTATTTTTTCTTGAACAAATAAAGCAGTCAAGTCTGCTTCGCCTAAAGTCTACAACTATTTTTGTGTTAACATAACAAAATCACCCCTTTTTGCTTTGACTATTATTGCGTTGTCAGAAAATTTTTTTGTTACCTTTATATCGAAAACATTATGTTGATTGATAAATCAATATCAAGGACCTAAATAAAAAATTTTGTTCCTAAGGTTGCAGAATTTGCTGTGCTTTCCAAACAAACATTGTTTGTATTTCATACATCAACGTTTAAGCAAAGATATGAGGGTTCAAATAATCATAATTATAGGCTGAAATTTAAAATTTACGTTTGTTTCGTTAATATGATTGGTTTCTGCGGCAGTAAATCGCTCCAAGTGCATATGCACCGCACCACCTAGATAAAAATAATAAAAAAAGAACACTAACTGTTTAATATAAAATGAAAATTTTGCTTTGATAAAAAAGTAAAAAGTAAAAAAAGCATTAAGGTTAAACCTTTTATGAAGATTGTTATTTTAGTGGCCGGGAAACAAATTGAGTTTTTCTGGAGGGAAATGGTAAATCAAATTAAAATTCCCAAAGGGTTGAAAGAAAAAAGTTGATCAAAGTAATCAAGATTTCTTGCTTAGAAACGCTTTTTAAGGATGGTAACTTGGGACTTGTTTCCAGCAGTCCTTAATATAATTAAATCTAACAGAACGATAATACGACTCACTCGTTTTTCCAAATATACACTTAAGTAAACTTAAATAAACGTTCATTCAGTAACACTGCATATTTATGTCAGATGCTAATTAAAAAATAGATGAAAACATTCTTAAGGATTTTTACGCCGATAAAAATTTAAAACAAACAATCTTCACATATGTGTTTCGAAAAATCTAAACATATTTTCGAATAAAAAACTATTAAAAAAACGTTTTAATGAAACAATTTATCGAATAATCGAAGCAGCTAAATTATCAAGAGTTTTAATTAGTTTACTTTTTATATCTTTTTATTCAGATAATAGCGATATTTTATTTACGTAGTCAGTGGTATTTTTGTTATAAAAAAATCAAAAGACTCTCAACCCATTGAGAAACTAAGGCGGTAAAAGTTGGCTATGGATCATGGAAAGTTGAAAATTATTAAAAAGTTTTGGAGACCATAAGATAAAATAATTTGTGTTACAATCTTATAGTTTAAAAACGTAATAATTAGTTAAAGGTAAACGATTAGACTCTCCGAGTATGACCATGGCAAAATTCTACACCAGACTGATTAGTTGCAGAAATGTTCTTTGCAAAAGTTATACATGATAAATTTGGACGATTATGGTTGACTTATTACCGCGAGCTTTTATAGAAACATGTCATTTTTGCGTTAACCTTTAAAGATTCGAGTGTGGTAACAACAATAATAAAATAGAAAAAAAGATGATCAGTATAGGTTAGATTTACCTTTTGGCTGTGTGCTTTTACCTCGCGTTTCAAAGGGCGGTACCTGCCGGATTCTTAAGCGATTGCCGTAAAACTGACTCTCAGTTCAGGGTGTATATAAACCCAGCAAAACATTAACAAACAACCTTATTAAAAAACGTTTCAGCTATCGGAGACTTAGAAAACTAAGGGTGCAACCCTATGGTTTACTACCAGATCGTTATAGGATGAATTTAGGTTTTTAAATTCTGCTGCAGTTGTAGTTTTTAAAAATAAATTTTAAAGTTCAGAGTTTGTGTTTTCTTGGCGCAGTGTTGTAGCGTATTGTTTAAAAATTGTTGCTTAAAGTTTACATTTAAAACGCTTTATCAAACTGATAAGTAAATATTTTAATAAAGTAGTATTAGTCGACACCGTAATTAATTTTTAAAAATTTTGTTTTTTACAGCTGTTTCGATCTCAATATTAATACGAGTTCATAATATTAACATTTTTAAACAATTTTTTTGTTATTTGTAGTATTGCAGCAGCTGTTTTGTGGTTATTAAAAATTTTTTTAAGTGACAAGAGTTAGGCTTGAATTAGCGTGCTTTTTATTTTCTAAAAACACATAAAACAATTTTTCCAAAAGAATTTTATAGTTTTCCGCAGAGTATTGTGTCTAAGATATATCGGTTGTCTATGATATATCTAAAATATATCGGTTATGTTTAAATACTTTTTGAATTAGTATGGAATGTTCTAAACGTAAAACAAACACAGGAAAAAAATATAACATTATAAATAAATTTTGTGAAAAGAAACTTTTGACTTTATAAAACCATTTATAAAAATTTAGGAAAAAAAAAACAAAAGTGACCGAAATTCAATCAGTTACTTCGTATTTATCTTTTCTAACAATTTCAATTAGAAGGTTGGATTTAAAAGTGCAAGAAACAACCACAAATGTGGTAAAATAGCGATTTCTCGATTGTTAAAAATCGCTATTGATGGGCATAAATTTTTAATAATAAATCTGCCCGAGAGAAAAAACCCTGTAGAAAAGCGACAACTGGGTTGTGTCGTTGTTTATTAAAAAATTAAAGTCATGCAAATGAATTTTAAAAACTTAACTCATAACAAAAACCACTATTTAGAAATAGATCAGTTTATAATAACTTGGATAACAAATTAATTGTTTATTATAAATATGACTAAATGTCATTGTTTTGATTTGTAATCAAATCACTTTCTTGAAATAATTCAGCTAATTTTGTTTTAGGGCCCCAATCGCTTATTTTCCATGGGAGTCGCGAATCCTAATGTGATTTACTTATGATCTACCATAGTGCACTGATATCCAACTATAGACATGTTACGGTAACTCGAATTTTGAGTTTTTCAAACTACAATAAAAATTTTTCTACGCTAGTCAAGTTTTGCTGTGTATTTATTTAAAAAGCATATCAACATTATTATTTGTAACACTTATTAATTTGATTTTTATTTATTGAGCAATTTTTCAATGTTTAGTCTAGTATTAATTAAGTTAATATTTAATAGTGATTCTTACTTAACAATATTGTCCGATAATTCTTGAGCTTTTGTGATAGCTTCGAGATTCTCGCTTTCAACAAGTATAATGCAATGAAAATTTCCATCCCCCAAATGCCCAACGATAGGAGCTTTAAATATTATAATTTTATTTAAAGGAGCACTGTCACTATTCAAAATCTTATGGCGTCCGAAATGAACTACTCCTTTAATTAATACTCGGTCGATTGGGTTTAAATTTCGAAACGATGTAGCGTTGGTGCCAAAAAATTTACATACCATTTTTGAGTTAGATATCATTTGTATTAAACGTTCCAAGCACCAAAGAATGAGTGGTGGCGCCCGGAACTGACCCCTGATTTATTACAAAACATATCAATTTAAAAATTGGAATGTAAATTTTTTGGCACCAACGCTACATATCGATTGTAAATTTCAGCCCGATCGGCCAAGTATTAAAGAAGAAATTTATTATGGGCGCCATAGGAGTTTGATTCGTGGTGACAATACTCCTAGAAACATAAATCAATAATTTTCAAATGATTCAACTAAGATACTTTTGTGATTTCTAATCTATATAAAGAAAAATTTATAGTAAATTTCATCATATCTCGTAAACAAGTAGCAAATAAGTTTTAAAAACCGAACTATTTGCACCAGCAAAAGCATAAAGTTTACCTTTTACAATTTACTTTAGTGCCAGTAAACTATTTTTTTAAATAAAATTTTAACAGCAGAAAATTTTATTTATTCTTAATTCAAATTAAGTCTTTAAAATTATTCTATCAGTGAAAATTTTTTGCTCGTACAATGTTTTAGCGCTGGTATTTATAAAACATTTACTAGATCCATTGCGAACGATGATATTAGTTAGCCTTATTTGTTTTGAATATATATATATAACAATCTCAGGTATAAATTTGACATATTATGTAAACTATTTTTCAATAGTTTTTGGCTTGTTTAGTTACTTCCGTTATATAATGAAAAAAATTCAAAAAAATTATGACTTGTGACTGACTTGATTTAGGCTATTTCTCCCTCTCAGAGTATAATAAACAACATCTTTACACTAATAGTAAACATTATTTACCAATAAGTCCTGATTTAGTGATATTTTCTTTGGCTTCTATAATTGCTTTAGGCAGTTTTGACATTGGAACGCATACATCTGTAACAAATCCCTAAAAAATTTTTAGTGTGAGGAAGAAAAGAACGAAATTTATATCTCCTTTTATGTTGTCTATTAAATTGAAAAGGACGATCCACACAGACGCACGCAAACACTCACACGCACGCAAACATATACACACACCTTAACCCAAAAATAAATAAATTTTATTATTGCTACCTTGTAACCAGGTCGCAAAGCCAAACATGCGTTATATGCTTCATGTCTGGCTTTCCATAATTTTTCTCTATCTTCTTGAAGATGAGACCATTGAAAAGACTGCCCATTGTTTTCTTCGCATATTTCAGCTTAAAAGTTTAGCAAATCATTTTTGATCTCTTCAGTTTATTTTCCAAAGATTATTTGAATAACATAACTAAAAGAACACCTTTTTGGTTTAATAAACTCAAGTTCCTATTTCGCAAAAAATGATAAATTTTCACAACCTTAACTAAAACTAAAGCTAAGAGTTAGCTAAGTGCTGTTTTAACTAATGTATAAATAAACTATTAGACAAATCACAAGATATTTGTATTTAAATATTTTGTCGTTACTATGGCAAAATGAGCCACAGTTTGTATAAAATACATGCAACTGTGACTAATTTTGGATTTCTAACAGAACCTTACTTACTTAGGAATGAGTCACAGTCACGTATATTTTATAATCACAGTGGCTCATTTTGCCGTAGTAATGACGATTTGGTACCCATTATTTTTGTTAAAGGTTAATAAAAATTATCCCCCCTTTTTCCCATAATCGCATTCCACATCCACATTACTGTAAAAATCTATACCTATTTTCAGATGTGTCTCTGATCTGTAAATTTTAATTTCAGGGTTTTAAAGTTAACTTAACTACTAAGTATTCTATTTTTTTCTAAATTTGCAAACTTACCTCTTGTGAAAAGTCCTTTCGTATTGGATGTGTCAGAAATACAAAGAACCAGTTATAATGTACATTCAATGGGTTATGGTCATAGGTCACCGATGGGGGGGTGGTAGGGGGGGGTCACCCCCCCCTCTGGCCTCTGAGACCTACCCCCCCACCTTCGGGCCGTTTTTGACCCCTCCCCCCCATCGCCCCCGTGTCACCCTGACCCCCCCCCCCCTAAGGCCCATTTTTGACCACCCCCCCCCACCAGACAATCCCAAAAAATGCTTAAAAATGGTCAAATTTCGTCAAAAAATTGTCAATTTTGGTCAAAAAAATGGTAAAAACACCCCAAGCACCTCCGGGTGCTTTTTTTCAAAAAAAACACCCCGGGGTGTAACCCCCCCCCCCCTGGAGGTCAAAAACCTCCACACCCCGGGGTGTGGACCCCCCCCCCCCTGAGCCGTCGAAGGTCGGTGACCTATGGTTATGGTGTAATGCTGCAGGTCAGTTGGCCAGGGTGGAGATAGCAAGGTTAAGATATTTTTGAATCGCTAATTTTCTGGTCAAAAAACTGCAAAAATATAAATTCTTTAGCATTTATTTGTCTAAAAATTAGTTTCAATTAGCCTCATGTTTTGGCGTTAAATTTTGTGGCCGTAACATGTTAATTGGCATACTTTTACATTACACCATGTGCTTTTTAGGCAGGCTACAAATAGAGTTGGTTCTCGATAAGGCACAAGGCGTGGACGATTGATGAATTTGGCTTGGCCTTGCTTAAGTAGATTTCAAGTTGGAAAGCTCTACACTCTAATCTCGGTGAGGAGGTGTGACCAAACTGTTGTGTTGATGTTTTAAAAAAAACAAAATTACCAGCAAAATTTGCTTGATTCGAGACTTCTTGCTCTGATCCATGAAATTCCAAAAATAATGTGGGTAACACGGGATAATTTAAATGACTGTATTTATTGCAAGCATCCATTTGCACTTCATCCAAAAACTCTGTAATTTTTTTCGGTTTTAATACATAAAATACAAACAATTAACCAAAATCAACGCACACAATCATGAACGTATTTCAAATAAATCAAGAGAACTATTTTTTGTGTCCGTAGTAATAGCAAATGTTAATAATAGTTTGAGAAAGCAAATCTGAGGATTAAATGGTTAAGAGGGGTTTGTTGGTATTCAGTGTGAATACATTTCTAAATATCAAAATACGAAAAAAAAATTATGGATAGGTTAAATAAATTATTTTGTTTACCTAATCGAGCTATTGGAATGCAGCTTTGAAAAATTTGAACTACAGAATCAACTGCATTTTGAACACTCGAAAACGAACAAACAGCAGAGGCCATCTAGAAAATCATTAAAAATAGAAACCATTTTCTTAAAAATAAAAAAAATCTATTTGTAAATTTAAAAAAAAACACAAAAATCACCTTGGTTGGGTTGGAGCACGCAACAAACGGTTTTAATGGGTGGTATATGAACAATTTCGTCCAACAGCACCACGCGAACATTAATTAAAAAATGAGGTTAAGTTTTGTTATTCGTCTTGTTGTTTTCTTTCTTTTTATTATTTTTCAAACGCTCATATTTTAAAATGGATATTTTATTTTCTTCTGATTTATCATGAAATACACACAAAAGTTATTTAGAAAGCGTAGAAAATTGTAATTTTTAGCTTTAGTTTTGATTCTTGTTACTGATATATTGAGGGATCTGAGTCATGATTTGAAAGAGAACCAAAGTTTAAAAATCAGAAAAAATTCAATTAATAACATTGCCAGATTAATATAAAATAAAAAAACACTATTTGAAAGTTTAAAGGTTGGCTCGGTTTTAAAAAACGAAAAAATTTCTCTAATTTCTCTGATTTTAAGTGGCTTTTTTTATGTTTCTCTAATTTTAAGTGGCTTTTTTTAAATATTAATTTTGGTCTTTGATTTTCTCTCGACATACCAACAAAGCTATTATTCAGCAAAATTACTTTCAGGGTGACGCAATAAATTTTCGTGTGTAACAGCTAGTGTAAAAAGTTACCTGTTTTTCTGTGCTTTGCTGTACTTTTTAAACAAAAAACAATTAATGATAACCACAATTGAGTACAAACCAAAGAGTGTTGTAAACTTTAAAAGTGCGCTGCGCATATCTCGCTCAAGAAAAAAAGTTAACTAAGTTTAAATATTTATTGCTATACTGCTATTATATCATTTAAAGAATTTCATAAAATACACTCACGAGTCACGAAGCAATATATATAATATAATTAACAATGTAATTGTGATGAAAGTTCACTCGTCTCGTCTATCACAGCGAGATATACCGACTTCAAACTTTTTTTGAATGCACGTAAATATTGTACAAACAAACTATAATATTACTGAATATTGCTATTACTTTTTCTGGATAACTATGCAGCTTCAGAGTTGCAGCTGTAATGACACCAAGTGTTCCTTCCGAACCAACAAATAAATTAGTCAAATTGTAACCCGCTGCAGATTTTCTAGAAATAAAAAAATCTCATTTAATAGTATTAATGGTGCATTTTTTTTAAACAAGCGATAACTCGAACCAGCAAATGAATAGAATAGAACAGAATTATGTTTATTCAAAAATGTACTTCACGCTATTAATATAGAACACTTACATTGAAAATAATAACAAACAAGAAGTTAAAGAAAAAAACAAAAAAAATAATGTTGATAAATGTTGCTTTTCATTTTAGCTGTAAGACAATTTCTATTTGTTACCTAATGAATTCATTAGTGAAATGACTAAATGCCACGCAAAACAACTTTTTTCACTGATTAGTATACAACAGGTATAAAAATTAATAAGTGAAAAAACAAATTTTCATGTAAGTAAAAAATTAGTATTACTTCGTTCTTCGTTTATGTCCTCTGGTGTAAATGATCTCTCCAGAGGGAAGAACAACCTCTAAATTCATCACATTTTCTTTCATCGTCCCATATCTTACAGCGTTAGTTCCTGATGCACTTGTTGCGCACATCCCACACAGTGAACAATCCGCTCCGGGATCTAATATTGGAAAACATTGAGATAATTGGGACACTGAATTTTACTACTAAAATAGTGAGTCCAGAGTATAGTGTTGCCATGATTTGAGCAGACCAAATATTTTCTGATAAAATGAAAATTCATATTGCACACCTGTTATTTCCAAAAAACAGCCAGTTACTAGAATCAGTTTTAATTCATGGTTTATTAAAGTAGTCCTCCTCATGGTCATCCAAAATTTTAAAACAAAACAAAATATATTTTAATTTTACAAAGAAAAGGGTTGCTTAAAACAAAATATATTTTGGTTTAAAAACTACGTCACTGACCATAGAGTCAATGTCTGATCTAAAATGTATAAAAAGAGGTTTGTGGAGGAGCCTATGGCGGATCCCCATTAAATTTTTTACATAGAATTCCTGCTGCCAAAAATTATCTACATGGGCGATGTCGTCAGGCGTTAAACCCGTGGAAAAAAAGCGTAAAGAAAAGTCTCCGCAACATATCCTATTATTCACAGTTCTGCTCCTAGATCTAATCGCAGTTCTGCTGTTCTTAATTAAGATCAATGATTTAAAGGTTAAGTGGAAGACGTTTGTCTATCTTGCAGCACAAGGAAAGCGAAGGAAAAGAAAAACCATGTCTGTAAAAAAAACCGCAACCTCTGGGTACCTCTGGGCGAACCCCGCAGCTGTTGCTGATCTCTTCCGACAGTGGGCAGAGGGGATGAGCCAGGCGAGGAGCGTACCGGACTGACAAGACCAGGGCTGAAGGATCTCTGGTTGTTGGTAAACTACAACAACCATATCAGTAAAGAGCGTGCCGGACGGTCAAGGCTAATCCTGAAGGAAGCATTGGTTGTTGGTAAACCACAACTACAATAACCATATCAGTAAAATCCTCGCCACGAAACCAGAAAAAAAGAAAAAAAGATTTATTGGGCAAAATGTAATATAAAACGACTTTTTACATACATTATGTTATTAAAATAAAATGCTAAAAACATTTACATCAATACATTCCGCTAAAATAAATAAGATACCAACAGGAAACCAGAGGCCAGTATCGTGTAAATACGAATTCAATCCTTTTCTTGTTACGCCTGGTTGCACAGTGCAGTCAAAGTCTTCTGTATTAACGTCCACAATAGCGTCCAAACCAGTTAAATCCATGCTTAGCCCACCCTAAAAGATACATTTAATAATAATTTTATAAAACTCGTTAGTAAATGTTGCTGTTGTATAACCAAATCTTGCGTCAATTAGTTAGATATAAGTATTCACGAAGCTGTCGAGGCCTTGCGGACGTGTCATGCTGTTTGGCATATGACGTGCGGCATGTTATAAAGATTTGTGTGACAATGAACTTCCATCTGCGAGCTTTGTACGTGGCTGAAAGTTTAATTTCTGAGCCACTCAAATTTTAAATGAAATTTTCGTCAGTTTTGGGATTTTTGATGGTAACCCCTTGCACACTCATGACTTCAAAAAGGCTTGCGAAGAAGAAAGTCAGATACGTTTACCAAAAAAGTTTTGTCTTTTTCCGGTGAAAGCATTCCAAAGATAACAAATAATCTTACTAATGATGCAACCACAGCCCCTTCCAATCCAGTGCCAGTTCCAAAAGGAACCAGCGGAATTTTAGATGCATTGCATTGCTTTACCACGGCAGACACTTGTTCTACAGTTTTTGGTGTAACAACAACATCGGGTAACGCCTCACTGAAATTGAAAAGGTAAATTTTTTAATTTAACTATTGTGACGACCCAAAGTAGAAGCGAAAATAACCAGGCGCTGGAAAATTTAGACAGCCAAATTTATTGAAAAATTTGGCCGATTCAGGAATTGAACCCGTAACCTCCAAAGTCGACTCTGGCGTGCTATCCATTACACCATAGGGCGGACAAAGAAAGGGAAAGATAATCGCCTTTTTATTAACGCTTGCCTTTTTATTAACGCTTGTACTTTGAGTTTCCACGGAAGGGACACATACGCCGTATTTGTGACACCTTCCCACCAAGAGAAGAGCTGCTCTCAGCCTCTTCGATTCAATCCGCACACCTTCACCAGCCCCAACAACCCTGTCTATCTACCGTAGAACGGAGAGTACATTGGTATACAAACCCGTAGGTGTGTATCGGCCACCAAATATGTGTCAACCCAAAGTAGAAGCGAAAATAACCAGGCGCTGAAAAATTTAAACAGTCAAATTAATTGAAAAATTTGGCCGATACAGGAATTGAACCCGTAACCTCCAAAGTCGACTCTGGCGTGCTATCCATTACAGAATAGGCCGGACAAAGAAAGGGAAAGATAATCGCCTTTTTATTAACGCTTGTACTTTGAGTTTTCACGGAAGGGAAACATAAGCCGTATGTGTCACACTATAGTTTGTAGAAAAATTATGTGAAAAGAAAAATATTTAAAATATTTGGAATGAAGCTATTTTACTTGCAAGAACGGCTGATTTAAAGGACCGGTATATCAATGAAACTAAGATTAAGTTTTATAAATTAATGAAATTATCATCATCAACCTGTTTATTCAAGAAATAAACAATTAAACAACATCAAAAACAATGATGCGAACCGATCACGGTCGCCAAACTTGACAAAGACATGGTTTATTTTGGAATGTGACTTAAAGGCTTATGTAATAAGCACTAATTTAAGCCATTTTAAATACTCTTTCTAAATTGTGTTACAGACGAGGCTGACACAGAGAAAAAATATTTTCTTACGTTTATTCTGTGTTTTTCTATTTTAAGTTTGTAGGTGTAACCTCTTGTCTGATTTTCATTAAAAGTAAAAAAAGTGTTTCGATTGCTGTTAGTAGTTTCATGTATAACTTTATAACATTCAACAAGATCTTGATTAGCTCGTCGCTGTTCAAGGGTAAGTAGTCCTAAAAATCTTAACATTTCCTCATATGAAACTTTCTTTTATTGACATCTTTGGAATAATCTTCTGGTGAATGAACGCTGAACTCTTTCTATACAAGCTATATCTCGCTGTAGGTATGGATTCCAAATAACTCTAGCATACTCTAATTGAGGACGTGAATCAAACATTCTGTTAGCGAAATATTCTTTCTTAAGTTTTTTTAATCCGCATTATTTTGTCAAGACTAGTGTCACCATAAAACCAAAATAAAAA
>JASAMX010012052.1:35000-38076 GCA_030248175.1 Microlaimidae sp. YZB2_3
ATTTTACTACATTTAGTTTTGTAAAATACATAAGTACGTTTGTAATCAGTAGTACGTTTGCTGCTAGCAGCGTAAATTTTTTTCTAATCTCGTTTATTCAAAGAATAAATACAAAATTTATTAAAATTTAACCTCCCAAGTGATTACTTATTAACAAAATTGACACATTTGAAGCACGGATATCTTTTTTAATTTTGATTTTTTTTAAAATTGATCGAAATTTAACTTGCTTTATCTAAATTATTTGTAGTTATTTCGTATACTCTACGAATATTTAATGCAATTCACTAAACAAACTTATATTTAAAAAAGGATTTCGACAGTTTCTTAGCATAACAAAAAGCAAAGTGAATCATTAAAAAAACACTTACACGTTAAACTATCCACGTTAAAATAAATTTTATAACCAACAGCAATATCAGGAAAAATAGGGATTAAAGCTGTAGTCTATTTATGCAGTTTTTAAATCTATTAAATTATAATTGCGAGCGTAAACAATAAATATAGCCCAGATGTAGCTGTCAACTATATCCTCGTTAATGCGACCGTAAAATATTTAATGCAATTTTCATTTTTAGCTTTGTGTTTATAGTGGTATTAATGTTCATAATTTGAATTCCTATAGATTGTCGGATACAGTTTGTAGTAAATTGTTTCTTCTAGTTATTGTAAAATTTTCAGCTATTATAATTTTTATGATATTAGCCTAATGATCTAATTTTTTGTTTAGGTTTTCATTTAGGCCTAATTCTTAGTAGTTATAGTATTTTTAAACTTTCTATACTCCCAGTTCCTATTTTTAGGCGCAATTTAATTTCACTCCAAACTTCACAAAACACTTTGCGCATCAAAAGAGGATTTTTTAAGTGCATAAAATGCCTCAAATATGTTTTGACTAAAGGCACGCAACGTGGCTGCAACAGTTGTTCGTTTGATTAAAAACTGCCTCCCATTAAGTAACCATTCAAATCACGAGAATCTGACGTCACTTTTTCAGCCAATAAAGATTCAATTTAATTCGGAGTATTTGTTTGATAAAGTGATATCAAATTCTTGTGATTTGAATGGTTACTAAATGGGGGGAATTTTTTAATCCAATGAACAACTGTTGCAGCCACGTTCGGTTTACCTTTAGTTTTAAGATTAAATGATTTCTTTTAAATTTTTTGAAAATAGATCATAGAAAACTAATAGTTATAAAATAAAATTTTTCAAAATTTAAAAAAATTTGAGAGGTAGGGAAGGCTTCAAAAATCATCAAAATCTAACTAAAAAAGTATAACTCTGTGTCTGAAGGGTGAGTAGGCATTCAAAATTTGAAAATTTAACATCTTCAATTTTGCCTCAATCAAATCTTAGAGCTAATATAGATTACAATATTTAAAAGCTTATCAAATTATTTTCAGTAATACTCGGTTTTAGCCTAAACGTTAGCAGTTTAGTTTAGCAAAAACTGCTAACGTTTAGGCTAAAAACAATTGCATAAGCAGACTTATAAATAATCTTTTTTTTGAAAATCAAAAACGAAACCGTAAATAAAAATATGTTTCAGTATGCCCATCTTTTTATCCCACATTTTGATAAAAGGGCGAAAAATATTTGTAGGGCTTGTTCATAAAATCGTAATAATAATAATAATTAGAAGAACAATATTCCATAACTTTTGCTGTTATTTAATGATATATGACTAAACCTGGATCTTTCTAGTAACACAAAACATATAACAAAAAAATCTAAGTATCTGTTTTGCTATGAATATAAAATTTAATAAAAAATAATGATATTTTAATAACATTAGATACTGTTTTAGTTTGACAATATTTTTGTTTTACTATTTATTTTTTATATTTGAACAACATAAGGAAATTATTAATCCAAATGTTTTACATCATTATGAGCACGATTCTAAATTTTTTAGTAAAGTACTAATTTAATAAAAATTTTATGAACATAAAATTTATTTTTTAATTTTTAAAAAGTTTTGTATACGTTCAAGAATGTTTGAGCCATTCTAAATAAACATAAATGGATTTCAAAAAGATTCTTCGAAATCAAAGATCCTTCAATTTTATACAAAAATTAATTAAAATTTTGGTTTCAAGGTATGATTATTAACATTGAATTTTTTTAAACATGCCAAGTTATTTTAACATCAAGCTTTTAATAGTTTTTAAACAGAAAAATTTTCGTTTTTTGTACTGGCACTCCTTGAATCTGAGCCTAATATTATATTAATAATAATATTTAGGGCCATAAAACAACTGAATTTTTTCGGCTCCATTCCTTTGAATTAGATAATTAAATTTTTATCTACTGAGTTTAAGTGTATTTACCTGAAAACTTAATATTAATTGTTAACTATTCTCGGAATTCTCGGTTGGCTGGCACTGCCTGGCACTCAAACTAGTATACTTTGGCAGTTACTACAGTGATCAGAGAACGTTAATATTGTTGAACTCTCATGAAAAATAAAAATTAGGATTAATGAATAAAACCTTTAGCATTTCAATTTAGGGTCGATGGAACCTAGAAAACTTTGAACTGAAACAACGAGTAAACCAATGTTTTGTTTAGGATTTTTTTTGCGGTTACAAGTTCCTAAAATTTTCGGATGGCTCCATATGTGCCCTAATTACGGCTCGAAAGACCCCGTACTAGAATTTTCCTGATTAAAGCAAGCTGATATACTTTTATTATTTATTTAACTATAGACTTGTCACGACAACTTGAGTCCTATTTTTTTTTAAATAACATATTACCTTCTGTTTTCAAGCAGGTGCATATTTTATTAGTAATATCAAAAATATATAACATAATAATAAAGGAAAAATATGTCACTTCATATATTTCTCAGACACATTGAGTGCTCTTACTAGGGCGCGCTTTTATTAGGGCACTCAGATGTGCCAAATAGGGCCCTGTTTCTGAAAGGGGCCCTTATTAGGGCGTGTAAGAGCTCATATTAGGGCGCGCCCTTACTAGCACACCATGGCCCTAATAAGGGCGCGCCCTTATTAGCGCACTTATCGATTTTCAAAAAAAAGATTAGCAATACGTAACTGAACGAACAACACCA
>JASAMX010012053.1:0-29920 GCA_030248175.1 Microlaimidae sp. YZB2_3
ATAGAATATTGAAAGAATACAAAACACATAATAAAACATTAAATTAAAAGAACACCTTTTTTTCAATTTCTGACAATTTTTTACAATCAATTGTTTCTGACTGGTTAAAAATGAAAATTTGGTGTCTAGATAAAAAGTAAGAGGTGATTTTAAAACTAATTAAAAAATATAGCATCTAAATTTTAAAAAAGGGTTTTATTCATTTATTTATTGTCTTGTTAGGATTTTTTTTTTCAATTTAAAATAGTCGTCTTTTTAACCAACAAATCGAATTGCCATTCGCTAACGTGGCATTTAAATATATATTGTTGAAGTATTTAATTATAAAAAGATTTCTTTATTTTATAAACTGTGGAAGCAGCTGTATTTTTTTAATGCAATTTGGTTTTCAAAAGATTTGGGTGTATGTAACAAAGATTCTTTTGTTATTTAAAGAAAGAAGTCATTTAACAGCTTAATCACAGGTAGAACTCAGTTTTGTATTGATAGAAATTTTAACACAATTAGCAGCTGTTTTTTCAATTAAAAACTATTATAATATTATACCAAGATAATATAATAATTATTTTTTATTTACATATAAGATCAAAGCAAGACAATTTTTAAAAGCATGGAAAAATTGGGATTTTCAGCCTACGATATTCGGCGAAATATAGGAATGTAAAAAGAGTTGAAAAATTACTTTTTAAAATTTTTTAAAATGTTTCAATTGAATACATTAAACCGTATATTTTGGAATCTTATAAAACTGTTATAGACGAGATTAATTTCTTATAATAGAAAGCAAAAGGAAAAATCAAAACGAAAAACCGCAGAGTTTTTTAAAAAAGGATAAGATATTAATAGCTAAACAAAAAATACAAATTCACTAAAAAACCATAAATAAAAATTTTTACGGTAATTTATAATGTAATCTGTAAACACATTACGAAGTAAATGCACAAATTAAGTTACATTACAACTATGTTTTAAGATTTTACAAGCTTGAAATAAGATAAATTTTGTAATATTTAAAAATATTTTTCACTGCTAATCCTAGACACATTTTTGAATGCCTTTTTAAGCTTCATGATAGTCGGAGCTTTTCAGATAAAATCCATCACTTCACTTAAAGGTTAAATAAAGTTAAAGTATTATTAAACCTATCAAACCAACTTATCACCGGAATTGTCTTTTAAAAAAAATAGAAAAAATATTTTTGATTCTCTGCATGACCGTTGCAGTTAAAATTTTTTTTAAATTCGTATGATAACTATAACTCCGTTAAAGATATTAATCAAGAAAATTAATGGCAAATTATTAAAATATGTACTTTGTTATTTTAACCGATTGCTTGCCATTTCATCTTTTAAATTGTATCCACAAAGCGTTTATCAGTTTAGTTTGCAATATTTTAAAAATCTAATATAACATAATAATTTTTAATTCACCTGTTTCTTTTTCCTTTTGTTTTTGTTACACGACTATTGTAAATTTTTTAGTTGCATAAGTTATTTATTCTTGAAAATGAATTTTTTTCCTGCTGTTTACAGTGTTTGTTTTCTTTTTTGAATTATCACCGCTTCATCATAATTTTTCCCACGCACGTGCTTTTTTTCGCAGATTACTTGTTTCTATCTACTATCAGAAAAAAAACCCCACTATCAGAAAAAACAGTTTCTGATAGGGGGCTTTTTTTCTTAGTTTCTTAGTGTTTTTACACTAATCGGATTCTTTTGTCGCAGGTGCATTTTTTCTAAGGTGCTTTTTTGAACCAAACCGTCTTACGTATAACGTTTGAGATCGATATTTCCAACTCAAACAAAGCTTGTTTTAAAAAAAATATTATTATATATCTTACTTATCTATAACACTTATTAGCACACAGCGGTGAGTAATATTTGCTGTGCGGATATCCTGATATAAGCAAAAATTATGTATAAAAAAACTTGCTCACTGGTTTCGGGACATTTCTAAAACCATTAGCTAATTTTACATAACAACTTTATGAATTGTACAGCTACAGTTGTATGTATGTACAGCTGAGGTATGAAATAAATGTTTTATTTATATTATTTTTATAATAGCCTAAAAGTTTGTTAAAAAGTGATTTTTTCGATTTTTTTTACTATACTACTTCGTCCTTTTTTTATTTACAGATTTTTAGCAACTGAAGATATAATATTTTATACCACACTGTAAAAAAACGACAGTTAGCCCTTTGGGATTGTTATCGCAGCTTAGACACGGAAAGCAAATAGCGTCTCGCGTAGAAATATTTTTAGCTAGTTTTTGTTCCTTTCCAGCGTTTCAGACGCGCTTCTCAGACTGAATATAGACAAGGAGAAGACTCAGGGTTAAAATATTAGTGTACAGTTGGAAATTAAATCCAACTATATTGAGATGTAAAATGTCGATGCTTTACGAAAATAATTTTTTTAACTTTAATAAAGAAAAAAATTTAAAAAACATTATTTAAAATATGCTAAGTCCCCACCAGTTAAGGCTGGTTCATACTTATGTAAAAACGTCCTTTGGACTTTGTCCAAAGGACAAACACAACGTATAAACGTATGTAAAAACGTCTTTTGGACTTTGTCCAAAGGGCGTTTTTACATAAGTATGAACCAGCCCTTAATTTCACATTAAAAAAACATTTGAATACAACTCGTTTGAAATGAAGCTGGTACTTTTTTTAATTAACTCTTTTAAAAACGGGAGAAATCTCTTTTACTTTTAAGTTAAGTTTGTTTTCTTTATTCTATAAACTTTTGCGCTTAATTTATGCATTAATTTAAATTACTAGCACGTTTAAAAGTTTTAAGCTTTTCTTATTGTTTGTTTTAATTTTTTTAAAGCGAAAATATACTGCGTGATGTTAGCTTGATTTGGGCAGGTAAAAACAATTTTTGGAGCACTTTGAAGAAATTCTGTCACTGGCCACACGATTCGCAACTGAAAGCAAAAATATACAATAAATACAAAATGAGACACTTAGAAGGAACTATACTTAAAAAAGGTACCAAGATCAATGATACTTTGCAAGAAAAGTCACCATTTATATAACGAACATTCTAAAGGGATCCCATTTAAATGACATGCTATTAAAATGATACCTAAATTGTTGTTCTAAGTGATTATCTTCTTATTATATGTTTTTGCTAAGAGTGACCTTAAAAAAGCTACTTTTTTATTTTTTTATTAGCTAAGGTAGGCAGTCGAACTTTTGCATATCATTTTATATTAATATTTACATTTAATATCATTTTTACACATTTTCGAAAAAAAACAACCATGAACATTTTTATTATTATTATTGCTACTTTACTACAAAATTATTCATACATTAGTTTTTTTTACTCTTGTGAATTTTTCAAAAAAGTTTTTTAATAGGTTTACCATTGTCATTTTGACTAAATTATTAGTAGTGAAACAAACAAGATGAAGGTGTTCAACGGAAGGATATAAAATATGAACTTGTACTTAAAACATAATGGGTGGCGCGGGAGCGCCATGGGGCGATTTAGCCCCGCGGTGCCGCGCCAGCCACAATTAGAGAAGGTGGGTAGATTTGAAAATGAATGTTCACCTCCTTTTTCTTCTTCTTCTTCTTCTTCATCTTATTGTTATTATTCTAAAGCTCAATTCTTAAAATCGATATTTCTCCTTCGTTACTGATTGATCAAAAATAAACATGGGCTCATTAGAAAGCAGAAAAAAATTATA
The DNA here is from genome assembly GCA_030248175.1 of Microlaimidae sp. YZB2_3. Classification (NCBI taxonomy): domain Eukaryota; kingdom Metazoa; phylum Nematoda; class Chromadorea; order Desmodorida; family Microlaimidae; species Microlaimidae sp. YZB2_3. Next base: position 3,706 of record JASAMX010012053.1, read on the forward strand.
ACTTTTTTGAATAGCACATTTTTCATTTAGGTCCTTTTTATCGATTTATTGATCAAAATTAAAATTGAAAAAATGGACAAATAAAAACTCCAAGCCGCACAATAACAGCCGTTTGGCAACAATAAGGATTGTACAGAGCAGACAACGAACAGCCTCTCATAGAAACCGCACAAAAAAAACAGAGGACAGTGCTCGGTTTTAATTGGTGGCGGGAACCGAACCAGTTCCAGCGGCATCTACTTCAACCGCGCGGAAAACAGCGAAAACAACAAAGTACATTTTTTAATTCTTGCATTGCTGATGACAAATTAATTCAAAGTTTTATTAAAAAAAATAATAAAAAGCATTGGTGGCGCGGGAACGCCACGCGGCGGTTTAGCCCCACAGCACCGTGCACACTATAATTAGAGAACGTTGGGAATTTCTTTTGTAATTTATGTTTATCTTCTTCTATTTATTATTATAATTCTAACGCTCATTATCTTAAAATCAATATTCTTTCATTTTTCACGCGGCGATTTAACCCTGCGGTACCGCATCAACTATAATCAGAGAATCTGGATAAAATTTGTAATTTATGTTCATAATCTTCTTTTTCTAAAATTTTTATTACAAAAAAATAATTGCAATCATCAGTGGCGCGAGAGCGCCCACTGCGATTTAGCCTCACGGCACCGCGACAACTATAACTAGAGCACCTGGTAAATTTTGTAATTTATGTTTATCATCTTTTTCTTCTTATTATTATTTATATTACAAAAAATACAATTCCTCTCATTGGTGGTGCGGGGGTGCCACACTGCAATTTAGCCTACGGCACCGCGCCGACTATACTTAGAAAACGTGGGTAAATTTTGTAATTCATGTTCATCATCTTCTGCTTATTATTATTTTTATTTTAAAAATTATAATTGCAATCATTGGCGCACGCCATCACACCAACTATATTTATAAAACGTAGGTACACTTTGTATGGAGCGCCACTGCACCGCACTAACTATAATTAAACAACATTTGTAAATTGTGTAATTTAAATTCATCTTCTTCTTCTTATTATTATTTTTTATTCTCGGGAGCGCCACACGGAGACTAAGCCCAACGTCACCGCATAAACTACAAAGAACGTGGGTAAATTTAGTGTTATGTTCTTTTCCTTATTATTAATATATTATTTTTCAAACGCTTATATCTTAAAACCAGTATTTCTGCCTCGTTAATAATTGATCAAAAATAACATGGGTTTTTTGGAAATTGTAGAAAATTGCGCAATAATTCTTAGGAACTACTTTTTATTGATCAATACTATGTATTCTATTGATAATATTAAAACTGTTAAAAAAATATATCTCGGCAACGGAATGATTATAAACATATGTCATTGCGCAGCTAAAACTATAGTTTATTAGGCTATTTTTTAATTTATAATTCAAAAAAAGTGGTAGACTAGCCTTGAAAAATGCTCTAAGAATAGAGCAGAAAAAAGGGGCGATTTTTCCCGGGTGTATGTTTTTACAGAAAAGATGTGGACTAGTTTGAGATGGACATTATGTGGACTATAGGAAATTTACATTTAGTTTGGCCAGCTGCTCACTGAAAAAAAATTTCTACCATAGGATAATGATTTGTTTATACATTGATCTAATCACACAGCACTGTTGCATTTTTTTAGTATGATGAAATGCCAATTGAAAAAATCAAACTCACAGCAATCTTTGACGAGCGCGAAATTGCCACTTTTTCAAATTTATAGTTGTTTGTTACGCATACAAATATAGCCTTCTTATTGAAAAAGTGGCAATTTCGCGCTTGTCAAAGTTTGCTGTGAATATGATTTTTTCAATTGACATTTCATCAGACTAAAAAAAATGCAACAGTGCTGTGTGATTAGATCAATGTATAAACAAATCATTATCCTATCGTAGAAGTTTTTATTCAGTGAGCAGCTGGCCAAACCAAATGGAAATTTCCTATAGTCCACATAATGTCCATCTCAAACTAGTCCACATCTTTTCTGTAAAAACATACACCCGGGAAAAATCGCCCCTTTTTTCTGCTCTATTCTTAGAGCATTTTTCAAGGCTATAGGCAAATAAAATCTAGCTGACCGCGAAAATTGCAGTATTGAATCGACTATTTAACAACAAAGCCATTCAAAATTTTTAACAAAATTGGTTTAATAATAAAGATCAAAACGCGTATTTTAATAATTATTTATCAATTTACTTAATTTAAAACCCAAATGCAATTTTTTAAAGGGCTAAAGATGGTTAATTCTAGTATATTTTGTAAAAAGGTGAATTAAAAAAAATTCTGCGTTCTTATTTGTTATTTAAAAAAAACGTCATAACCGCACAATTTTAATTGGTCCCCTCATGTCTGCATTCTAATTTTCAGCGTCAGCCAGATATAATTCAACCATAGTTTATTGAAAAAAAAGTAACTATATTCTGAAAAATAAATTTGATATGAAAATTAAAAATTGGAGTAATTATTTTTCGAGTAGGTTATGGCAGTTTGTTATTAGAATCATTAGCTAATCTAAATTTTGTTTATGTAACTGGTCCATTCGTTTAAAAGAATTTTGCAGTGCGCCCGTATAAAATTTTTGTACAAATTTTATCATCGAAGTTTAATAGTACATTGTAATCACGTTAAAATAAAAAAACTCGCAATTTTTTATCAATTTTATTAAATAAAATAAAAAATAATAAATTTTAATCTTTGGTATTAAGCATAATTTTCTTCTGGGTCATTTCTTTTCTTTTTCTGTACATGAAGGAGGTGGTTCCAATCTGGGATCATTATATGTAAAACCTCCACCATAATTTGTCTCCCTAAATATCAGTATTTCCAATTCAATCTTAAATGTCAAAATATTACAATATCATAATATTAAAAGAAAAATAGTGTGATTTCTTTATTGAATTAATTTTCCTGTTTTTGGGTAGCTGGAACTGAGAAAATTTTATTTATAAGAATCTTAAAGCCAATTTTGACATTCCAGCTGAACTAAAGTCGATATATCCTAAATATTCTTAAGTTCAAACCCTAAAATCATGTTCACATTAGATTTTTAAGGACTCTTAAATGACGCATACTATTCGTGGCTTGCAGATATATCTTTTGCTTAGTGGGAATGAAAGTGGGAAGAGCTGTGAAATCGCTAAAATGTATCCATCCTTAAGCCTAAATAAAAGCCTAAAACTAAACCAGAAACCATTTTTTTGTTATTGACTCCAACTTCCTATTTTCGCGTCTGCAAGTTCTTAAAATTTTCCAACGGTTTCTAATTTCCTGCAAGCTGCACCAAACTCGTTTACTTTAGTTTTACGTACATATATTTAACGGTACGGTGCACCGTACCGTTAAATGTCTTTGGCTCTAAAGACATGTCTTTAGAGCCACACTTAGGGAAACAAAATCGTAGAGAAATGTTGTCTTTAGAGCCACACGTAGGGAAACGTAAGAAATGTTGGAAATTAGAGCCGCGAACAATGGGAATTTTATAGCTCTTAAAAATTTGGTTTGGGTTTAAGATTTAGGCTTCGCCTAGGCGTAAGTATAGATTTTGGTGATTTTTACTTTCGGCTCCGAATTCACAACTTACGACTTCAAATTCCCCACTTAACTCGGTATATACGGCTCTTGAACTTGCCTCCGGAAGCCTTGAGGCAGGTAGGAGACAGGTAAAACTGCATCGGAAGCAGGTGGCCTTGCCTTCTAAGTTGAAGCATAGAGCCAGATAGGAGGCAGATCAAACTGCCTCAGAGGCAGGAAAAAAGCAGAAATGATGGTGGTAAATTTAGTATAAAACAGGTACGAAGCTGGTCGGAGGCAGGTGGAAGGCAGCAAAACTTTCGATGAAGGCAGGTAAAAACCTGTTTTCCTAATTGAGGCACCGTAACTTTAGTCAGTTAAAGCTCCAAATTCCTTCTTTTTAGCTCGAAGTTCCCTCGTTTTTATCAACCGTAAATCAGTACATAAGTAGAATTCATAGTACACGTTACAAAACAGCAACAATTTACGCACAATGTATACAAAATATAAAAAAAGTTTATAAAAACTGAAAGTATATATTTACCATATATCGCCATCAAGTGGCGCCGGCGGAGCTGAAGGCTGAATTGGTCCCGGATAGTTGGGATTAGTACCGGTGGCAGTTCGATGCTGGGCTATCGCCGGGTTGGGGCCATTTCCCGCACCGTACAATGGCGCGTTGCCCACTCTCCCGGTGTGTAACGTGGCCACGCCGCCGCCCGCGTGTAACGCGGCCACGCCGCCGGGCGACGGCGGCTTGTATTTTAAAGCCGCGTGTCCGTATTTGCACAGGTAAACGGCGGAGAAAATGAAAATAACCCCGATCACGGAAAGAACCAGCGGAAGAACGGCATTTGGCTTCTCGGATTTGCAGCGACCGGAAGTGTCCGAGTAGTAAGCGGGCGAAGAGGATTTGGGATCGGAACAATTTGCGACTAATGTACCGTTTTGCCTAAAAACGGTGGTTTTAAGCAAGTATACACAAGGCCGGACGATCGGCATTAATGACGCAACCAAATAATTCGAACGATAATAATATCAATCAGAGAGCATGATTATTTTGACCGTAATTTTTGTAATTATTTTAAAACAAGCCGTTCGATCAAATTTGATTAAATATCACTTAACGTTTTCTTGTTTTTTTTTGATTGAATGGTTTACGTATTTTAAAATAAACACTTTGCAATAAAATTTGATTGGATATCACAAAATTTTTTGTTTTTCAATTTAATAGTTTGCGTATTTTATTGTTTTTTTTTCTAGCCACGAACAACTCTCAGACCATTTTTTTTGTGTCACAGTGACAAAAAAATTTGTATCTGTATTTTTTACTATAAAAACCGCAATTGACACTCCGCAGAAACCATGAGTGCTATCATTTATACCGCAAAAACCATGTATAATGAATTTTCGAAACAACGTAGTGTAAAATATTAATAAATACGCTTTTTAAAAAAATAAATTCACATATTGCACTTTGCGGTTTCAAAAGATGATTAAAATTTTTAAAGGATATTTTGTGATGACTAACCCAATTTTTGGGTCCGGCACAAACAAGTCCCGGCACAAAATAGTTGTGAAAAAATCGCAGCTGGCACAAAAGAGTCCTGGCGCATAGGAGTCCCGGTGTCAAGGGTCATTCCTTCCCCCTTAAAAATTTTCCCCCTTGGAAAAACTACCCCAGTATATTTCCCTTTCCCTGAAACACCCCTCCTCCCCCTTCCCCAAGGAAAACACCCCCCCCCAACAAACCCCCCCCCCCCACCGAAAAACACCCCCCCCCCCCCATAGATTTTCCCCCATGTTTTTTAATTTTAAAATCATATAAACTTTGAACTTTTAAAAATAATTTGAATAGCTGTATCTTTATTAGCTCAAATACCAATTTTTGTGTATAAATTCCATTAAAACATGTTTACTCACTATTTTAATTTTGTTTGTAATTTTCTATTTTACCGTTATAATCATGGGAAAAGTTTTTACCCGTATAGTCTTTCCTCCCTTTCAAAACTTTGTATAAAGTTTATAATATCAATTCTACGCATTTTTCAAAAACCTGTCATTAAATTAAAATGGTTATTTTGTTATCATGATACTTTCATAAATTCATAAAATTATTGAGATAAAACCCATGAACTACCTTAACCATTTTAAACCTTAGTTTCCCTAAACAGCCTAAACAAAACCTTAAAATCAAGCTAAAATTCATAACAAACGAACAACAATATGAAAAAGAGGAGGAAAAAAAATATCCCGGTTTTTAAGCGGGATAGTTTTTCCGGGGAGAAAGAATTTACTGAGGGAAAGAAAGAATTAACCGGTGTTTTAGCGGATAGTTATTCCGGGAGGAAAAACTATCCCAATTTCTACCCGTATAGTCTTTCCGGGGGAGAAAACGGAGGGGGGAAAGAAATCCCGCGACACCGGCACAAAGAGTATTGGAAAAAATGCGTTCATGCGCTCAAGCACAAGCACTGGGAGCGTTGAGGTCGGCACAAAAGAGTCCAGGCATAAAATCAATAGTTCACAGCTGACATAGAATTTTTACACCAGTTTTTTATTTCTTTTTTTAAATTAGCCTCTTAACAGGTTGTGTAAAGAATTTAGCCGGTAAAAAAATTAATGTTTTCAAGTATTTTCGTTATTTAGTTACTAAAACGCTGATAAACTTTGTAAACCGTTCAAAAAATAAGATAAAATCATTGGTGTATTTGGGTATAAATCATACAACATTGAATTAATTTTTTGTCATAATTGAATGTATGTTAAACAAAATTATGTCTAAATAATGATTTTAGTTGACATAAATGTTTTGTTTATAGCTAAAATATTACAATTTGACGTTAAACAAGTGTTTTGGTCGTAATTGTAAGGACGCGGACAACCAGATGTGTCCAAATTTAATTTAGATTTAAGTAAGCTTTAAATCTTAAAGACTTTTAGCTTAATTCCAGTTTGCTTTGCATTGCTTTTTAGGGTTGTTTCTTCCAGAAAGATAAAATTTTTAATATCATAATAATTACTATGGACTTTTGTACATCCCGTGTTATTTTTGTTATTCAGACTACTAAAGTTTAAAAATAAATTTGAATTCTAAAGAATAGCGCGTTAACGAGAACTTATTTCTGACAAGTTAAAAGACAATTCGTCTTAATTTCAAATATAAAAGCAATATAGTATAAACATTTTCAAAAATATTACAAAAGATTACGACAGAATTTTGAATGTACAGATAGATTTCACCTAATGATTAATAATGGAAGGTGGGATAAAAATGGATGCGAAAAATACCTAAAAAGTAGTTAATGAACAAAAACACATGCGGTAAATTATAATAAAAACATTGAATTACCATTAAATCACTTGAATAATAAGTAACGAATAATAAAACGTACACCAACTCCTAATGTAATGCAAAATTCTTTTTGTTATTTGAATTTCCGTCGTAATCATGTATAGTTTTTTTATGTCTTTTGTATAGTTTTTTAACAAGTTTTTACTTTCAAAGCGGTATACTAGCTTTGAAAATTGCTCCTGATCTAAAGCAGAAAAATAAAATAGGGGATTTAAAAAATAGAAAAGTTAACAGAAGTGATATTTCTATCCTTCAATATCAAGCTCCGGGGCTCCAGCCATTTCAAGCATATGGGAAGTCAGCAGTCCGTGTGCTGACTAGTTGCGATGTTAGCACGTTGTTTAAAACTTTTGATAATATTTTAATTTTAATGTTTTTTCTTAAGAAATATGTTTTTAATGAAATAAATGGATATTTAAACAATTTTATGCATATTTCTTTTACATACAAAGTCATATAGGAACAAAGAAAAAAAAAAAGAGAAAAGGCAACGGAATTCTGACTCATAATATTTAGTATTTGTGTGTTTAAAGATAAAGAGAGTCACAGTCATAGTTAGGACAAAATATTTATAAAAACTGTACTGAAAAGTTCCATGTAAGCGATCTCTTTTTCCTTCTGGTATCAGTAAGGTTCTTAGCGCACCAATTCTCATTATTAAGACAGAAAAAATTCCTGCTGTGAACAATATTAACCCGCTTATAACGAACAACCATCTAAAAAAATTTTTTTATAAAGCAAAAAATATTTTACTTTTTTTATCAGAGGTGTTTTTTAACGGTTTATAGGCACCTTGCACTGAAACTTAAAATAAACATAAGATATAGAACACACAAACATTGAGCCTGTACGGAAAATACCGTAATCATGCAAATGTTCCCTGATTATTGATTAGTGGCGGCATTGACGGGAAATAATCCGTTTATTATAACATCTGTAGCCATATATTTTTTTATTTTTACATGCAAATCTTAATTACACGTTTTAAAACAGACAATTTCTAATATAAATCAACATACATAATCAGTGTGATGTCATTATTAAACACCCCAGGGTTTCGACTTTCGCCTTTCGTATTTTTTTAAAAAACATTTGCATGATTACGGTATTTTTCGTACAGTCAGCAATGTTTGTGTGTTCTATATCTTATGTTTATTTTAAGTTTCAGTGCAAGGTGCCTATAGACACATCATAGTTAAACCGCTTCTCTTTTCATTTAGCATGTAAGTATAGCCAGCATCCAGCAGGGTAATTACTGTAAAACCCCACATCACCGTTTAATTACAGTAAATATCGTGCTGGGTGCCGGATATACTTACATGATGAGCGGTTTAACTACGAAGCGTCAAATAATTTGGAAGGAGTAAATTAAAAAAAAAAATAATATGCACATTTTTTAAAGGTCGGGTTTCTTAAATAATTTATCAGACCAGTTTTCTCTTAGTAATTTAAAATGTAATTGCAATTGTTTATGTATAGCTAGAAACTAACAATTTGTAACAACAAGTAGCCCGTGTCAGCCATACGGCTGACAATAATTTTTTTCCGCATTTTTTATATTCATTTACTATTTTTCTTTTCAAAATTCAACCCTTTTATGCTGTTCCCGTGACTGTAAGCTTTACAGTGATACCTCAGTTACCCACTCTAATTTTAGTTGGGGAAAAGGGTCTTTCCCTCTTTTGGTGAAAATATGTTGTCCAGCATAAAGATGTCCGTATTAATTGTTTATTAATTTCAACCACCTTATGATGCTCCCTGAACTATAAGGTTTCCCATAACATCTCATTTATCCTAATTTTTTCCTGTGGTTGGGGAGGAAGGTTCTTCCATCTTTGGTAAAAATTATGTTGTCCAATATAAAGATGACCATGTTATTTTTTAAAAATTTTAACCCATTTATGACATTCTCCAGACTGTAAGCTTTGCAATGATACCTTATTTAACCCAATCCCTTTTGTGGTTGAGGAGAAGGGTCTTCCCTTTTGGTGAAAATGCGTTGTCCAGCATAAAGATGTTTTTGTTATTTATTTTTTTAAAAATTCAATCCTTTTATGACATTCCTTAAAATTCAAGCTTTGCAATAATATCTTATTTAGCCAAATCCTTTTTGTGGTTAAGGAGAAAGGTCATTCCTCCTTTAAGTAAAAAAACGTTGTCCAGCATAAATATGTCCATGTTCATTTTTTCAAAAACATGATATTCTGGCTTCACATTAGCGAATTATTCATACCAATAAGTTTGAGCCAATTTGAAGATTAAATTTTTTTCAACTTTTAAAGTCCAACCAAAAGATGTCCAGGCATTTTTTAAATTTTATTTAATCCCTTTATGACATTCCCCTGTCTGCAAGTTTTGCATTGATATCTCATTTAGCCCAATCCTTTTGGTGGTTGGGGAGGAAGGTCGTTCCTCTTTTTAGTGAAAAAACGTTGTCCAGCATTAATATGTCCATGTTAATCTTATCAAAAACCATGACATTTTGGTTTTACATTGGAGAATTACTCTTATCAATAAGTTTGAGCCAATTCAAAGACAAAAAATGTTCACTTTTTCAAAAACCATAGGTTTCCTCTTTTTGTGAAAATGTTTTGTCCAGGCTAAAGATGTCCATGCAATTTTTTTCTAAATTTCAACCTCCTTATGACATTTTCCGGACCGTAAGCTTTGCAATGATATCTCATTTAGCCTAATCTCTTTTGTGGTTGGTGAGCAAGGTAATTCCATTTTTTAATGAAAAAACGTTGTCCAGTATAAAGATGTCCATGTTAAATTTTCAAAAAAATCATATTCTGGCTTTACATTACCTAATTACTCTTTCCAATAAGTTTGAGCCAATTCTGAGTTAAAAATTTTTTTTAGTTCCAAAATCCATAGGGTCCCCCTTTTGGTGAAAACACGTTGTCCAGTATAAAGATGTCCATGTAAGTTGTTACCAAATTTCAACGCCCTTACGACATTCCCTGAGGTATAAGCTTTCCAACGATACCTCATTAACCTTAATCCTTTAAATGGTTAGGGAGGAGTTAGGGAACACACAGACAGACAGACAGACAGACAGACAGACACACACACACACACACACACACACACACACACACACACACACACACACACACACACACACACACACACACACACACACACACACACACACACACACACACACACACACACACACACACACAGAGAGAGATATTACGTCTATTTATATATAGATATACATGAAAACAAAATTAATAAAAACATCCATTTCTAGAGGCTCCCATTTTCGAAAAAAAAAATTGTTAAAGTCAAATGAAACCTGGTTGACTTCGGAAATTTGTTGTGCTGAATCGAATAATTATAAAATATCAACTAAAACTTTAAACAAAATATTTTAATCTTAACAATCAAGGTACCAAAAAAATTACCATTTTTTGGAAGAATTGTTTCTAACATAAATTATAATATCCAGTGTGCAAATTTTCAAGTGCACCAAAATCACCATTTTTGAAACAAAAGTCTCCGAATTCACCTAAGATATTTTAAGCAAAAATGTTTTGCGGGGTATTGGGGAAAAGGGTAAGGTTTTCACCAGAAATCATCAAAATTAAAGGCAAAAAGTTTTCCTTTTTTTCTATACCTTTAGGGAAATAATTAAAAATTCCGTCTAAATTTTCGGTTAAAAAAATAAATAATTCATTTATACTTTTGCAAATAAAAAAATAAGAAGAAAAACATAAAAACCAACGTCCGTTTCAATTTTTGCTCTGTGGAAAAAAAAGTGAGAGGAGTTAAAAATCGTAGATCTCCCACGTTCATTGGAAACTAATTTTTTCCGAGCGCTTATTGGCGGATAGTGGTTCTATAGCGTAACAACTCTGTAAAAAATTTTCACACTGAACAACTTTCGTTCAAATAGTGAGGTTTTTTTTACAATCGTGTATTGTTTTAACATTTTACTCTTTGTTTCACCGATTTTGACATCTTACTAATTGTAACTTTTTGGGCAATCCCAATGTGACCGCAGTTTACCTTTTTTGTGTGTTTAGAAGCCTTTAGAAACGCTATTTGAAATTTGATTTTCAAAATACGTTAGAACTAAAAAAATTATCTGCAATATTTATCTTAGAATAACAAAATTTCACTAACCTGTATGGATATATTTTTGCCACGGTTGTCTGGGGAACAGGCCTTCTATTTCTTCCAAACGCCATACCTTTTAAATCTTATTATTTAAGAAAACTATAATTTTGAAAAACCAGATATAAACGTAGTATGCATACGTATTGTATATAGAATAAGCGTAGTGTATAGAATATACAAATATTTAAAGATCCCTTATTTAAATATACAGATATTCTCAAAAAATGAATATCAAAACGAAGATCATGATTATTTTTCACATAATTAAAAAGCAAAATCCATATTTTTTTGGTTAGTCGTGTATACTTAAAAAGGTTATGAGGTTATAGGTGCATAATTAATCTTTCAAAAGTATATAGCGAATTATACAAGCGGACACCTATTGGTCTTTTTTATACGGAAACCATGCAATATATTGATCATGCGGTTTTCAATTCTGCTGTTACCTAGGTAGTTAAAGAACATTCTGTTTTGAAATGCGCATGGAAAACCACGTATCTAAAATTTGGATTTAATAAACTCTGGCATAAATAATGTAAATGAAACACGATTGACCGCCCAAAGCACAAATTCCAAAATTCGTAAAACTTTTTATAAATGAGCTTTATGAATTTTAATATTTTTTACTATTTTACATTGAGACAAAGATTAAACATTTGCTAAAACGTTATTCCTGACACGATAATATAATAAAGCACATTATTCATCATTACAATACTTAAATTGTGAACATACAGATTAAGATTTTCAAATATTATTTTTTGTAATTACGTTTTTATTAACAATAATAAAACTTACTTAGCCATTCACATTGCATTTTTAAGGGCACACCATTAAACGAAAGTAAAAAAACATAATGATTAAATTTAGGTTTTGCTTAGGTTGCTTAGCAAAAGTCAAGTTTACAGTCCATGGTTAAGATTGTCTATGGTTTATCGTTTACAGTCTATTTTCATGTATTTTGATAACTTTATGAGTATATCAGTTTTATTGTTAACATTATCACGATTCTATTTTAATGATGTATTTTTAAGAATGTCTTTCACTGTTTTGTGCTGTAACTGATAGTATTTAAAATTTTTATTAATCACCATGTAACTATGTAATTCTTTTTTGAATTTTGTAATTTATTTGATTTTAAATTGTAAACTGTTTATATTCATCTTTTTACATAATTTATTAATTTATTTCGCATAAAGCAGGACACGCAAGGCCAATATTACTCAGCACTAACTGTTCAACCAAATGCTACAATTAACAATATATTGATAGGAAAGAAGTGAGATTTGGCATTTGTTAATTTCACATTCACAATTTTAAACAGTAGTACATCTTTATAATTCTTTAGAGATTAATTTGGGAACACTAACAACATTGAAAAATACTGATAATAAACCACGGTCGGTAATATCGCATTATAATAATAATTATGTGCTCTAGTCATAATTTTTTTGGTATACTACTATAAACCATTATACAAATGTATAAACAGAATTTTAGTCATAAGGTGAGTCAAATATTAAGCCCTGGTTTAAATAAAATTTGAACGGATCTTTAAATGTTTTAACTTGGGTTCAGAATTTAGGTTTAGGTTTGGTTCCGACGCTGATTCAAAAGCTGACTCAAACGCTTAAAATTGAAATCCTAACTTTACTACGTTTTAAATTTAAAGCAGTAAAAATCTAAATTACTAAAAAATAAGCTTTTTTTACAAATAAAACTAAAAAATATTCATAATAGCAAAAATTATGAATTACGCGAAATATTACAGTATATTGGTTAGTTCAGTTAGAAAGCGTTCCTGTGGTGAGGGAAGTGTCTCTGGGTTAAGCCAAGCTTCAAGCCCCAATTTTTCTTTCAGTTTAATTGGAAAATTGAGTTTTAAAGCAAAATTTACAATAATATTTTATTTACTAAATAATAAAATACAATAATTAAAAACTTAAAAATATTTTTTGCCCTTTTTTAAAAATTATTTGTCGAAACTGATGAAAATGGCTTAAATATTATGTTTTAATACACTTAATGAATGAGTGTTATAGCTCGAGATGTATTTACCCATATTTTGACTAAAAATTTTATAAAATAAAATTTTAGAAATAATTTGTTTCGTTTTATACGCTAATATGAGCTAATAAGCTACTAATATACACTATATATTGAAGGAAAGTTTTAATTCAACAATTTTTTATGCTTTTAAGTTAGAAAAATGAATTCACCGAAATTGTGACGCATAATATTTTTATATAAGCCCCTGCTGAAAAATTTTCCTTTAACAACATTTTTTATTAATGTTTTACTGGATTTTTTTGCAAATTTTTAACAAAAACCAAAAATGTATTCCATCAGGGTGAAATTAGAAGCGAGGTTTAGTAACCACTCATTTTTTGAAAAAATATCACGTGTAGGTAAATGCATGACGTAACTTAGTAATAATTGGTTATATTACCAGTGACAATTTTTTTTATTGTGGCATGCACATTTATTGTTTAGTTGTTTTGTGTTTTTTTGTTTGTTTTTTTTTTGACGGAAAACGGTTATGCCCTTAATTTAAACCTGGACGACGTTAGATTTAGTGGTGCAATGCTTTGAACCTTGTTTTATGACGGTTTTGAAAATGTTTGCAAGATTTTATTCCGGAGATAACAATCATAATTTATTATTGCCGATTAAACAAAGTGTAATTTTAATTCTGCTTTACCAGTAAACTTAATTAGTTCTAAGGTAGGATTTTAAAAAAAAAATTCTTGTTTTTTTAAATAAAAATTAAAAAGGGTTCATGAAGCAAATCTTAGGAAACCAAAAAGAGGTTCATGAACCAGACCTTTTTTTGTCTTAAACGCTTTTTAAAGAAACTTTTTTCTAAGCAACAGTAAAAAATTAATTACAAATTTCTGTGCTAACCCTGAAAACTCTTATAAAAGTTTATAATTAAGAAGTCCTCTGAAAAAAATATTATTATAATGACGTCTTAGAGCTTATTAGAAAACGTGTCAATTTTGAAAATCATTTGAAATATCCATTTGCGTATTGGTTTAGCTGATACAATAACAAAATGTATTTAAAAAAAAACTTGTTTTTGGAATGTCTTTGGCTCTTTTGTCAAAATAGATAATAAAGCAAAATATTTTTTGTGTTTTTTTAAAATCATCTGATTTAATTTTTTGTGTGCAGAATTTGCGAAATAAAATCACATGTGCAGAATATATACCGTGTAGGGTAACTACTATTCGCCCCCTAATTCGCCGAACTTGGTTCAATGCTATTTAAAACACAACGAACTAGCACAAAATAACCTGATAATGTGAATAAAGTGTTTGCAAAAGTTTTATTCTTGTATTCTACATTATCAACATTTTCATACAAAAAGTGAATTTTTGGATTTTCCTAATTTTTGTTTTGCTTTGTTTTTAAACTACATCAAATTTAGAACGAAGCAATATATAACCTTAAAATATCTTCTATTTAAGGCTCAAAGTTGTTAATTTTCGAGTTTTGATATTTTCTTTAAAATCATTTCGCAATGCGTTTAACTAACTGCGCATTTTAAGATTCCGTTAATTTCGGACCAGAACGACTAATTCGGCCACGCCTAATTCGGCCACCAATTAGGTTAAAAATGCTATTAAAACAACCAACTAGCACAAAATAACGAAAGAATAAAGGGCAAAAGTTTATCTGTATCTACATATCAACATCATACAAAAAAATTTGGATCCTAATGCTGCTCAAACTACACAAATTAGAACGAAGCAATATAAACCAAAATATCTCTAAAGGCCAAAGGAATTCGAGTGAATTCTAAAATCATTCGCAAGCGTATAACAACGCGCATTTTAAGATTCGAATTTCGGCCACGAAAATATAGGAAAGAACCTGCCGTTTTTGCTGTTTTTAAATATCACTGTACTAACCTATTAAAAAGAATTTTTTGCTCTTTGACTTTGTTTGACATTTTTAAGCCAAAAATAAAAAGCACAAAAAATACAAATATAAAACTGAAGGTACATAATATTAAAGTCTTGCTAATAACTATAAAGTCGCAAACGGGAAAAAAAAATAGACCAAGAACAATACCTAAGGAAATGCAACCTTAGAAATTTATGTCTAAGCAATAGTATGGCCAGTTTAGGGCCGAAATAAGGCACGCGCCAACTTCGGCCACAAAAAAAAAAACCCTCACGAAAGGAACAGAAATATTCAAATTTGCACTGGAATAACAAATATAGCTATTATTTAGCCAAATTTTGCTTGATTGAAAAAGCCAGAAAAAACTTATTCAAAAAAATAAAAAAAGTGCCGAAAAACATACTAAAACGGATTTTTACAGTAATAGGACTTCTAACCTATAAAAAAAAATATTTACTTCCTAACTTAAGCAAAAAATAAAAAGAACAAAAAATAAAATAAAAACTTAATTTGACATAATATTAAAGTCTGCTAATAACTATAAAGTCGCAAACGGGAAAAGTTATAGCTACACATGAGTCTGATGCTCCTTTAAATATTTTTATTTGTAAAGTGGTCTTTGCGGGCGAAAAAAGGACGCGCAACCGCCACAAAAAAAAAAACCACGAAAACAGATAAAAGCACGAATAACAAATATAGCTAGATCAGCCAAATGGCGAGAAAAAGCCAGAACTTATTCAATAAAAACCACCGATTTGACATAAAACTGCTTTGGGACAATAGGGGTATTTAGAGCCTCAAACAGAAAACTTGAGGCCATTGAGAACTTTTCGAAACTTGGAACCATGAGCACTGAGAACTTGGAGCCTTTAAGAAACAGTTAGCTTTGACCTAGATTTTGGCTTTACTCGAGCTTAGGTAAACAATTTATCGATTTTTACTTTCGGCTTCAAGTTCTCAACTTATGGCTCCACCTTCCAGTTCTAAATTTCTTAGGCTCCATTGACCCTAAATCCCTGGGCAGTGCAAAACAAGTAGTATGCAGGGTGTTTTATAATAGGAGTTTAATTATCGCGCCACAAAATGAATAAAATTTTTAATGTTATTTATTAATTTTTAATATTTCATTTAAGTGTAACCACAGGCTTTAATTTAAACTTTATTATTTTTAAAATTTTATCATACAGTTGTAATAAAGTCTTATAATGTTTTAGGCATAAATATTATATAATTTAAAAGTTTAATCTAGTCAAATAATATCTGAAATTCATTGCAAAATTCAAAGTCAAAATTCAAAAATTAATATGTATAATGTCTCTCAAAACTAAAAATAGACAACTTTAGAGCTGTTTAAGAAAAATATGTTTTGAAAGCTTTATTGCCTTTATTAAACAATAGAGCATATTTCTATAATATAATAACGAAATATTAGCTTCGAAATAAAATTTCGAATTCGAAGTACTGTATGAAGGATTACGACGGAAATTCGAATGTACAAAAAGGTCTCAAAGGGAATTTCGCAACATGATATTAGTAGAAGGAGGCGGGATAAAAACGAACACCAAAAACCCCAAACCCCAAAAAGGGTTTTTTTAAAGCATTTTTTAGCAGGAAACATATAAAAAAATTAAATATATTACACAAAAACTTCAAATTAAATTCGAAAAAATTCGAAATTACTTATATAAAAATTTAAACCATAAAATGAAGGATTCAAATTGGAAGAAGATGTTTGTTTTATTAACTAATTTGTAAAATATATTTTAGTTTGTTTTATGTTGGTTGCATTCAAATTCTGTAGTATATAATTTAAGTTTTTATATGATTGTTGTGTAAAAATTGTTTTTCATAACAAATCCTTGGTGTTGTTTGATGTCTCTTTTTATCAGCGTTTTTTTTTATCATTATGTAAAATCTTTTTCGAACCTTTCTGTACATTCGATTTTCCGTCCTAATCCGTTATATTACCCAAATCTAATGCGTGACTAAATAGAAAATAAAAAAAGAAACAAAATATACAACTAACCGCACAATGTTTTTTTTCTTTTAGTTTGTACAGTTGTCTTATAACATACCATTTAAAACCGTTTGCATTTATTTACTAAACGATACCATTACGTAAAGATGGGACTTTAGAGCCATATTTCTATAGTGTAGCAGCGAAATACTAGCTTTTTGTACGAACCTACAAACACACTTACAACCTGGGTTCGATTACCAATAAAAAAGGATAAAACGTTTTAATTATACCGATAACACTAACTCTTTATTGATTGAGCGCCTGGTCTTTTTCAGTGACTTCGTAGTTTTTTAAACAGAGATAATTTTCAATTGATATTAAATCTAATTCTTCTAAGAAAAATTTTAAAAAAGTTATTGTTCTACTTGCAATTCAAACAAATAAAGTATTACACATAGGAAAATATTTTAGTTATCTCAATGTCGATAATTAAATTATTTTGATTTGTTACCACAATAGTGGTCTTGAATTCTGTTATTGCACTTTTTGTCGTGATCACCTTTTTCGTAGTTCGTGTAATCATTCCTTGTGGCCCTGCCTACTTACGTAAGTCCGTCTTTAAAATTTATGGAACATGCTGTGTAATTTTAATGTTTTTATTCTGTAAAAAATTGTTCTTCTATTTGCAATAAAAGTATATCAATTATTAAAACGTTCCCGGTATCTAAGGTTTCCAATGGCTGGCGACAATAATCCTGGTCTTGCTTCCATTGCCTTTTCTCATTGTTGCCAAGGAAGTTTACAGTCCCACCTACTAGATTCATGGAACGCAGAGGTGTTTTAAATTTTACAAAATGTCTTTCTGTAAAAATTGTTCTTCTACTTGCAATAGAAGTAAATAAATAATCAAGTTTGCAGCAATTAGTTTGTGCATCTAAGAGTCCCCGTGACTGGTGACGATGATCCTGGTCTCGCCTTCTGTTGTATTTTTCCCGTCGTCCTCATCAGCGTGGTCCAAGGACACTGATTCGTCCGCCCAATCGACGGTCCCACCCATTTTTCCGAACCCGCCCATCAGCTCCGCGAAGTCCTTGTAGCGGTCCAGCTTCTTCTCCAGGAATTGCACCCGCTCGCTCAGCTTCCGCTCATTGTTGACGTACTCGGCCATGAGCCGGGCGAAGCGGGTCTGCATATTGTCCACGACCAGTTCAATTCGGTCCGCTTTCTCGTCCGTCGTCTCCTGGTCTTCAGGGGCGTTCTGGTCCAGCAGATTGTCCTTCTTCAGGATCTCACGCCCCTTGGACATAAGCAACTTACGGGCTTCCGGGTACTCCTGAATGAACAAACAGAATTGCGTTTGTAAATTTTAATATTACAAATTTCCGCATATTTTTTGTGAATTACATGATAGAAAATATAGGACACGGGAATATATTAATCAGTCAGCGGAGGGGAAATGACGTCGCTTCGACCAATCAACGAAGAGCACTGCGTGGAGATACTGTCCTTGGATTAAAAGTTGAAAAACTTTTATTGTGTATTTTACAAGAAATAGGCGGAGATTTGTAAAATGAGAATTTACAAAAGATTTTAAGAAATATACCCCTGTATAATAATACTTAGTGTTATATGTATAAAACATATATTATAACAGCTAAAAGACCAATATGTATTATGGCCAAGTAGTGTGTTTTTTTCTCATTATCTCACGTTCTTTTAACATCTGCAGCTTGCGGATTTTCAGGTACTCCTGAAAGAATGAACAGAATTATTTTATTTTAACACCACCAAGATGTATAAAAATCATACAGATTGTCCCTTTTTTAGGATCTCATGCCTCTTGGATATCAACAGCTTGCGGTTTTTAAGTCCTCCTGAAAAAAATGAATAATTGTTTTTTTTTTATATTTCAACATCAGTACAACAATATTATATCAGTGTTATAACATATCTAGTATAACACCATGTATAAAAAGTCCAACATATTTTATGGTATAGCAGATTTTCCTTCTTCAGGATCTAACGTCCTTTGGACATCAACAGTATATGGGTTTCTGGGTACTCTTGAAAGAATGAACAGAGTTATTATATTTTAATAGTAGTATAATTATATTATTGTTGTATTATGTATCACAATTATTACAACACCAAATATTATCTTTAAAATCTCACGGCCCTTTTACGTCAACAGCTTTTGCGCTTCCGGGTACTACTGAAAAAGAACAGGGATATTATCGTTCCCACTCAATTATTAACCAATATTAATATTAATATAAACAAAATAAATCGTAGAAATAAAGTGATTTTCTTAGGAAGATTAGAAAGACAGGTGTTACCTAATTTTTTTGCTGTGCCTTATTTAGGAAAACAGGATTTTATGTGATTACTATATTTTGTGTGATTACTATTTTTTAACCACATTTTTATGTGGTTCCATCTGAAAGTTGTCTAGCTAAAATCTTTTTTCTTAAATGATTTTTATATGCTTCTGTTTTAAATTTATATTTATTAAATTCTTCCAACACTTTTTTTATATACCTCTGACCTGCCTTGCAACTAAATCCGACGAAGATTTAACTGTCTCATAGCATTTATATGTTTTAACATAGGAGGCAATGCCCCTTGAATCCTACTTGCACTCAAAAAAGTTTTGGCTGCCTTTAACCAGCCACCTACGTGCCTTTTTTACTTTCCACCTGCCTCAACCAATTCTACCTTTCGTTTCTATTCGTAGTCAACGTATTTTAACGTATTATTTCGTAGTTAACGTAAACATATTTATCTTCAAGGCCTCCTACAAACCATTGTTTGGAAAAGCGGACAGGTCAGACTATCTGATTTTTCCGACGTTTCCAATCATATTTCCAGTGATATTGAAAATAATTATTTTACAAATTGTTATTGAGTCACAAATGGTGTATCAAATTAATCGTTCAGAATATTTTATGGTTCCATTCGTTGTCAACCGTTAAAAAAGCACCATTTACCTTCAAGGCCTCCCACAAATCGTCTTTGGAAAGAGCGAACAGATCGGAATAGCCGACGCTTCTGACGTTGGCCGTGCGTCGGTTTCCGGTGATATTTCCGGCGATATTCAAAATGCTCAGCTCTCCGAATACGGCCCCCTCGCCCAGAGTCACGAAGACTTTGATACCGTCCTCGGCGACCACGGAAAGCTTCCCCCGTTTAACTATGTACATTTCCCGACCGATGTCTCCTTTTCGACATATGTAATCGCCTAAATATTAGAAATTTAAATACCGATAGGAAGCGTGTCATTATACCCCTAGTCGAAATATCCATGAGGCTTCAAGATCCCCGAACTTTTATTTTTTTTTGTAAATAACATTATGAAATTCAAGTAGTCATCAAAACACAAATAAAAAAAAATTATAAATAATGGTACGGGGTCTTTAGAGCCACAAGCAGGGAACATGGAGCTATCAGAAATTTTTGGGAACTAAGCCACGAGCAATGAAAACTTGGAGCCAAGAGCAATGAGAACTTGGAGCCACTTGAAGCCAAGAAAAAATAGTTTTAGGCTTAGATTTAGGCTTTGCTTAGGCGTTTTAGCGAATTTTACTTTTGGCTCTAAGTTCCCAACTTACAGCTCCAAATTCCCTATTTTCGACTTCAAGTTCCAGCCAATTTTTTGGCTCCATATCTAAATCTAAATCCAAAATCAAAACGACTTTTCTTTTTATTTATTTATAAGCCAACAAAACAGAGCTGAACTCTGGACCTCCGGAGTTCGAAGCATAAATCTACAGGGAACATCACTATTATTATATGATGTGTTTACAATTATGGTAGACAAAAATTAGCAAATAAACCTAATTCTAACTATGATCATACATCATAACTATACTATGCTAAATAGCAAAAAAAATACAAAATAAATCTTTTAATAAAATTTCTTTTAAAAAAACAAAAATAAAAAAAATAAAATAAAAAACTATCAAATCATATTATGACAACAAACTTATATAAATAAAAAAAAAATTATATATAGTATATAATCCAAATACTATTTTAAAAAAAAAAAATAAAAAAAAAATTAAACAAAAAATAATAAAAAAATATAAATATAAATTAATAAATTAGAAAAAGAACCAAATAAAAAATAATAAATAAATATAAAAAAAAAATAAATTTAAAATATAAAAAAAACAACAAAAAAAAAATTAATATTATTTAAAAATAAAAAAAAAAAAATAAAAAAATAAAAATATATATAAAAAAAAAAAAAATAATATAAAAATATAAAAAAAAAATAAATAAATAAACAAAAGAACTGTCGATAAAACGTTTATTGAATGCATTTAAAACGTGACGTTTCGATTGTTACAAACAATCATCATCAGACGAATAAAACACTAAAACAAAAATTATAAGTTTTAAACTAAAGAAATATAAAGAAATCAATATGAAGAAAGAAATATACACTACACATACTTATATATTAAAGCTTTTATAATATACTAAAAATATGAAAAATTTGGTTAATACGTGAAACATAATTTAAACAAAGGGCTTTTTTTTGTTTTAATAAAATTTTTTAAAGCAAAACTTAATTGTTTAATTACATATTTCTTAAATATATAAAAAAGCAACCTAAACATTACACATAAAACGCTTGAAACTTCTTAAAGCAAAAATACGATTAAATTACTAGTAAAAGCCAAAAAATACATGAACACGATAAAAAAAGGGGGGATAAAATACAAATGTTTTAGAGTTGTGTATTAAAATGTAAATATTTAGCTAAAACTGAAAATTTTGAGTTAAACCAAAAAACTTTGAATATTGATAAAACTATGCGAAAAACGATAACCAGGGTTAAAAGAAAAACGATAATAGTTAAAAATAACACATGATAAAATAAAACTTTGGAAGACAGTGACAGAAGAGTGCTGCGAAAAAAAAACGTTGATTAAAGGTAAAAGACGCTAATTACATGATAAAACCATCAAAAACTATGGATTAACACACGGAAACTTATAAAACGTTTACACATACAAAAGTTTGGAGGAAAAAGTTAGAAAAAAAAGGGGGCGTGTAAAATTGAAAACCAATATAAGAGGTAAACCAAATAAAATATGATGCAAAAAAGGGGGGATAAAAAAAAAGAACGGGGCACCCCAAGTTTTTGAAAAAACTACCCAAAATTTTTTAAAAAAGATAAAGCGGGTATGAAGTGACATTTTTGTTAAGGGACGGTTTTTCTTGATTAATAAGAAGACTTTCTTTTATAAGTAAATGAAAGTCATTCTTAGCTCTACACATAATATTAAAATCATTAAGATTCGCAGAATAACCACAATTTAACACGTGATCGAAAATCGCTGACTCCTTGTGTGCGGTTGGTCTTCCCGTCAAAGGGCTTATTCCGAGATGTTCGGATGCTCTGGTATGTAAATGACGAACTGATTTACCTATGTATTTGGTATCATTGCAGATACCACACTTGAACGAATATACGACACCAGAGATCAAACGTTTCGGAATCCTATCCTTTAAACGGAACGACAAACCAACACGTTTTGAGGAGCTGAATATAATTCTACAATCGACCTGAGGCAATGACTTAAGAACATGACGAATTTTGTTACGAGTTTGAAGCGAAAGAGTACCTAAATAAGGTAAACACAAAACTAAAGGGCACGAAGGTACAGAAATGATTTTTGGCTTATGCGTTTTTAGTTCTTAAAGAAAAATCCTGGGTTGAAAACTGTCCAATTGATTATAAACCTCTTCTTTATCGACGATATGTTGACGACATTTTTTTTGCTATTTAGTCATCCTGATCATCTTTCTCTTTTTAAGGATTATATGAATACCTGTCACTCTTCTATTAGTTTTACATCGGAAAGTGAAAATGCTTCAACGTTTCCTTTTTTAGACATTCTTATAAAAAAGTCTTCAGGAAAATTTATCACCTCAGTTTTTCGTAAACAGACATTTTGTGGCATTTATTCAAACTATGATAGTTTTCTACCGTCTTGTTTTAAATTCGGGCTTTTCTCAACTCTTTTATTTCGTACTTTTTCGATCTGCAGCAACATGAAAGAAATACATTTGGAAATCGTCAGACTCAAAGAAATTTTTCGAAAAAATGGATATCCAAATTCTTGCATGGATTTTTGCGTTAAAAAATTTTTTAACAAGGTTTTTGGGCCTTCTTCAAAAATTGAAAAAAATCATTTCTGTACCTTCGTGCCCTTTAGTTTTGTGTTTACCTTATTTAGGTACTCTTTCGCTTCAAACTCGTAACAAAATTCGTCATGTTCTTAAGTCATTGCCTCAGGTCGATTGTAGAATTATATTCAGCTCCTCAAAACGTGTTGGTTTGTCGTTCCGTTTAAAGGATAGGATTCCGAAACGTTTGATCTCTGGTGTCGTATATTCGTTCAAGTGTGGTATCTGCAATGATACCAAATACATAGGTAAATCAGTTCGTCATTTACATACCAGAGCATCCGAACATCTCGGAATAAGCCCTTTGACGGGAAGACCAACCGCACACAAGGAGTCAGCGATTTTCGATCACGTGTTAAATTGTGGTTATTCTGCGAATCTTAATGATTTTAATATTATGTGTAGAGCTAAGAATGACTTTCATTTACTTATAAAAGAAAGTCTTCTTATTAATCAAGAAAAACCGTCCCTTAACAAAAATGTCACTTCATACCCGCTTTATCTTTTTTAAAAAATTTTGGGTAGTTTTTTCAAAAACTTGGGGTGCCCCGTTCTTTTTTTTATCCCCCCTTTTTTGCATCATATTTTATTTGGTTTACCTCTTATATTGGTTTTCAATTTTACACGCCCCCTTTTTTCTAACTTTTTCCTCCAAACTTTTGTATGTGTAAACGTTTTATAAGTTTCCGTGTGTTAATCCATAGTTTTTGATGGTTTTATCATGTAATTAGCGTCTTTTACCTTTAATCAACGTTTTTTTTTCGCAGCACTCTTCTGTCACTGTCTTCCAAAGTTTTATTTTATCATGTGTTATTTTTAACTATTATCGTTTTTCTTTTAACCCTGGTTATCGTTTTTCGCATAGTTTTATCAATATTCAAAGTTTTTTGGTTTAACTCAAAATTTTCAGTTTTAGCTAAATATTTACATTTTAATACACAACTCTAAAACATTTGTATTTTATCCCCCCTTTTTTTATCGTGTTCATGTATTTTTTGGCTTTTACTAGTAATTTAATCGTATTTTTGCTTTAAGAAGTTTCAAGCGTTTTATGTGTAATGTTTAGGTTGCTTTTTTATATATTTAAGAAATATGTAATTAAACAATTAAGTTTTGCTTTAAAAAATTTTATTAAAACAAAAAAAAGCCCTTTGTTTAAATTATGTTTCACGTATTAACCAAATTTTTCATATTTTTAGTATATTATAAAAGCTTTAATATATAAGTATGTGTAGTGTATATTTCTTTCTTCATATTGATTTCTTTATATTTCTTTAGTTTAAAACTTATAATTTTTGTTTTAGTGTTTTATTCGTCTGATGATGATTGTTTGTAACAATCGAAACGTCATGTATTAAATGCATACAATAAATGTTTTATCTACTATTTTTTTTTTTAAAAAATGTTTCCGTTAACCCAAACAACTACTAATTATTAATATAATAACAAAAAATATTCTCTTTTATTTTAAATTTTTATTTTTTTTTAATAATAAAAATTTTTAGCAAAAACAAAGAAATTTTTCCCCACGCCGCGGCAAAAAATTGCGCGGAAAAAAACCTTGATGTACAATTTCACACATGCATTCTAACTGCTTTTGAATTTTCAAATTATACAAAGTGCGGACACTAAAATAAGTTAGGAGACAGCGAAAACTTTTAACTATTAACTATTAACTTTTAACTTTTAACTTTTTCAACTACAGAAGACTAAAAAGTCTTCTGTAGTTGAAAAACATTTCACAGGAAAACGCAAAACATTCCCCACAGCCTTCGCCATTGGTACACTTACCCGGAGAAAATACTTGCAGTTTCAATTTGAGCACCAACTCAGCCAGTAAGCCGGTTTCGCAGTCCTGAAAGATCCGAACCTTTTTCAACGTCACGAAATGGACGTGCATGGCGATTTCCGCCTGCAGTTTCGCCGGCAACGTACGACATTTTCATATCAGCAGCTTCTGGAAAATCTAGCACGTTTCGAAATTTTGAGCCCTCAAAAAAGTAGTTGAAAATAACAATTTGATAATTGGCCTTTAGCTATTTTAGAATATTAAAGTGTGATATTTAGAATTCACTTTATAAACAAGACATTACTTGTATTGAAAAAGTACAACATAGTATTACTTAAGGAGTTTTTAAATGATATGTTAGAATTTAAAAAAAACACCTTAATTAACTGGTGCTGTTGGTGATTTGTGTTGCGACTATATATTTTGCTTTGTGGGAATCTAAATCGTCTTTACTACTGCAAAATGAGCCACAGTTTGTATAAAATATGTGTGCCTGTGACTCATTTAAAATTTAAACCAGGACCTTATTAACTACAGAATGAGTCACAGTCACGTGTATTTTATAATGACAGTGGCTCATTTTGCCGTAGTAACGTACGAAATGCGAGAAGCTAAAAAAGGGTTGCCGCCCCGCCATTTTAATGGAGTACAATTTTTCCCAACGCTCATTGACTGAAAGTGATTCTATAGCGTCATAATTCTGTGGAGATTTTTAAAACTGAAAAATTTTGGTTCAATTGGGAGGTTTTTGAACATTGTGCAACAGTATGTTTACAATTTTTTTAGAGTTATTTACTTATTTATTTGGTTTACGTGGCTTAAAAATGTTGTCACTTAATTGTGCGTGTAATTTTGCGTTCTTCTAATATGTGTAGTATTTAAAAACGACGTCGTTGCGAGAATTCCGCTGGTAAATGAGGTTTGCTCCCTGCGCAGTTTGGTTATCGAAATAATGTTTACCACTTCTGTCTAAAGCGGGAATCGGAATGAAGTAAAGCCTAAAATGTGACCTATCTAAGCTAACTGCAGGCCAAAGATGTCAATGGATAAGTTTTTTTTACTTGTAAAATTTGATCACCATAATTTGAATTATGACGTAAATACATTTGTTGAAATTTTTAGCCTTAGTTCACTTTTTGCTTTTGTGTTTTAGATTGGTTCTTACCAGTAAATCCTACACTTCTGGGTATTTTCTTGTTTTGTTACTACAATCCTTCGTTTTTTTTCCACGAACAAACTTTTGTTAAACTTTTGGAAACACTCAATCGTTTTGACACTAAGTAGTCGCTCGGTGTCATATTGATCAAGGATCTAGAGTATATCCTAATTTTTTATCAGG
>JASAMX010012055.1:0-60183 GCA_030248175.1 Microlaimidae sp. YZB2_3
TTGTTCGTTCAGTTACGTATTGTTCTAAGGTACGTACCTTAACTTTAAAGCACGTACCTTAGCTAAGGAGCCCCTTAGCTAAAGGGGCTTCTTAAGGTTTTTTTTGAACAAAGGAAGATAGGTAAGGCACCTCTTAGTGGATAGGTTATGTACCTAAGTTAATGTGCCCCTTAAGTTAACTCGATTTTTGAAGAACCCACCTTAGCCATAATTGGAAAAAATTCAAACTTCAAATTATTTTTTTTCTTATTATTATTAATAATCGAACACTTAACTTAACGCGAAAGTGGCACAAAGCGAAGACAGTGTGACGACCCATGCCTGGAGGCGAGATAAGGCGATTGTTTTTGGAAGACAGAAAGAAAATTACCCGTATTAGGATTCGAAGTCGAGTTTTTTTCTTCGAATTTTAAGCCTGTACTTCTTAGTCCGGGGCGCTACCACTGCCGACTGCACTGTCTTTGTTATTTACCGTACAAAACGCTAGTTCACACCGGAGTGATAACGCGTTCACACCGTGGCAACAACTGACAGTAAAATAATGTAAACGCGCGCGAAACGCCTTTCTACATGTCACTTAACATTCAGCAAAGCAAATCAGCCCAAAGTCTTTTATACTCGCCAGTAGTTATGAAAAATATATAACAAAAATAAAGACAAAACTATGTGACTTCATATATTGCTCAGATACATTTACTGCATTGACTAGCGCCATATATCAGGCCTTATATCAGGTTCAAACCGCCATTTTGGCACCCCGCTTTATACCCAAGGTGCGGTACGGGTACCACTTGTGACGTCCAAAAATATGAGTCCAAATAAATCGAGTTAAAAAAGAATGCCAAACAATTAGCTATTTTTAGCTTTTCTCCTGGAAAATAGACAATACAGAACTTGAACCTGTAATTTCCAGCTTCAGTGCGTAACTGATTTACGTGCTGCGTTATACCATCACCCGTCAGTTTTACATAAGGACTCGCATTTGTAAAACGTTATATTTTTGAAACCTCACAACGGGAGTTATTACACTTTTCCACTAAGATTGGAGCGCGCAGCTTTCCAATCTAACAACCATTTTAGGTTCGAGCCACACGAAATGACATCACTAGTCCACATCGTTAGTACCATCGACATGCTGAAAAAGCAGACTTGTATCACCCACCAAGTCTAAATCTACACTTTGTAAATTCTAAAAATTTTTTGTGTTGCTGCACCAACTTAAACAAATAATGTTAAAACTTTTACAAAAATATATCTCTGTATCGGAATTATAAAAAGTTATGTCATTGTTTAACTTAAATTCTTATCAGATTTCTTTAAGATTGAACTAAAAAAGTGGTAAACTAACCAAAAAATTGCTCGGGTTGTTTCTCCCGCGGCTGTATTTTTAGTTTAGATAAAAAAATGTAGACTCGTCCGAAGGTAGACGCATATGAGTGGACTAGAACAAATTAAATTAGTATCTGGAATGTGCAGCTGCTCGCCAAATAAAAAATCTAGCTGGATCATATGGTAATCATTTGTTAATTCATAAACCAGTTACACAAACCGGTTAAAAAGTTTTGCAAAAAAATAAGGCTTAAAAATGAGAAAACATTACTTTTGTCATCGTTTTGCGTGGTAACAAGATCGAATATTTCTATGAATTATAATTAAAATATTATTTGGTTAACGGGCTCCAGATTCGGATGTCTGGGTATTCGTATGTTTTATAAATTTTGTAGACCAGGAAGAAGGGATAATTTCATATTGAAAGCGCGTTAGCATATTTCAGCAGAAAAATAAACGATCGCTATTAAAATTGGTTGACTTGATTCTAAGACAGGAGGGTACTGGACACAAGGGTACTGGACATGAGGGTACTAGACACGAGAGTACTAGACACGAGAGTACTGGACACGAGGGTACTAGACACGAGGGTACTGGACACGAAGGTACTGAGCTAAGAAAAAACACGTTTGCCACATATATGTGAATTTTTTAAACTGAATGAGCTGAACTAAATTTGAATTTAACACCGCAAAAAACAAACGGAAGGAACCCCCAAAAAAAAAAAAACAAAAAAACCGCCCCCCAAAACCCCCCCCAAC
The DNA here is from genome assembly GCA_030248175.1 of Microlaimidae sp. YZB2_3. Classification (NCBI taxonomy): domain Eukaryota; kingdom Metazoa; phylum Nematoda; class Chromadorea; order Desmodorida; family Microlaimidae; species Microlaimidae sp. YZB2_3. Next base: position 2,091 of record JASAMX010012055.1, read on the forward strand.
ACAACCCAACCCCCCCCCACAACCACCCACCGAGCAAAAAAAAACAAAAAAACAAAAAAAAAAAAAAAACAAAAAAACAAAACAATACTAGCCTTGAAAAATGCTCTAAGAATAGAGCAGGAAAAAGGGGCGATTTTTCCCCGGGCGTATGTTTAGACAGAAAAGATGTGGACTAGTCTGAGATGGACATTATGTGGACTATAGGAAATTTGCATTTGGTTTGGGCAGCTGCTCACTAAATAAAAATTTCTACCATATGATAATGATTTGTTTATACATTGATCTAATCACACAGCACTGTTGCATTTTTTTTAGTTTGATGAAATGTCAATTGAAAAAATCATACTCACAGCAATCTTTGACAAGCGCGAAATCGCCACTTTTTCAATTAGAAGGTTATATTTGTATGTGTAAGAAACAACTATAAATTTGAAAAAGTGGCGATTTCGCGCTTGTCAAAGATTGCTGTGAGTATGATTTTTTCAATTGACATTTCATCAAACTAAAAAAATGCAACAGTGCTGTGTGATTAGATCAATGTATAAACAAATCATTATCATATGGTAGAAATTTTTATTTAGTGAGCAGCTGCCCAAACCAAATGCAAATTTCCTATAGTCCACATAATGTCCATCTCAGACTAGTCCACATCTTTTCTGTCTAAACATACGCCCGGGGAAAAATCGCCCCTTTTTTCCTGCTCTATTCTTAGAGCATTTTTCAAGGCTAGTCTACCACTTTTTTTGAATTAAATTAAAAAATAGCCTAATAAACTATAGTTTTAGCTGCGCAATGACATATGTTTATAATCATTCCGTTGCCGAGATATACTTTTTTAAATAAAAAATAATAATAATAAGAAGAAGAATTTAAATTACAAAATTTACCCACGTTGTTTAATTATAGTTAGTGCGGTGCAGTGGCGCTCCAGACAAAGTTTACCTACGTTCTCTAAATATAGTTGGCGCGATGCCGTGCGCCAATGATTGCAATTATAATTTTTAAAGTAAAAATAATAATAAGAAGAAGATGATGAACATGAATTACAAAATTTACTCACGTTCTCTAAGTATAGTTGGCGCGGTGCCGTGGGTTAAATTGCAGTGTGGCACCCCCGCACCACCGATGATTGGAATTATATTTTTTGAAATATAAATAATAATAAGAAGAAAAAGATGATAAACATGAATTACAAAATTTACCAGGTGCTCTAGTTATAGTTGTCGCGGTGCCGTGGGGCTAAATCGCAGTGGGCGCTCCCGCGCCACCGATGATTGCAATTATTTTTTTGGAATAAAAAAATTAGAAGAAGAAGATGATGAACATAAATTACAAATTTTATCCAGATTCTCTGATTATAGTTGGTGTGGTACCGCAGGGTTAAATCGCCACGTGAACGATTAAGAATATTGATTTTAAGATAATGAGCGTTAGAATTATAATAATAAATAGAAGAAGATGAACATAAATTACTAAAAATTTTCCCAACGTTCTCTAATTATAGTGTGCTGTGGTGCTGTGGGTGCCGTGGGGCTAAACCGCCGCGTGGCGCTCCCGCGCCACTGACACATTATTATTTTTTAATAAAACTTTGAATTAATTTTGTCATCAGTAATGTAAGAATTAAAAAAAGTACTCTGTTGTTTTCGCCGTTTTCCGCGCGGTTGAAGCAGATGGCGCTGGGAACTGGTTCGGTTTCTGCCACCAATTAAAACCGGTCTGCTTTTTTTGTGCGGTTTCTATGAGGGACTGTTCGTTGTCTGCTCTGTACAATCCTTATTGTTGCCAAAAGGCTGTTATTGTGCGGTTGGGAGTTTTTATTTGTCTATTTTTTCAATTTATTATTTTGATCAATAAATCGATAACAAGGACCTAAATGAAAAAAGTGGCTCCTAAGAAAGTTGCGTAATTCTTTCTTCTTTCCAAAGAGCCCATGTTTATTTTTGATCAATCAGTAACGAAGGAGGAATATCGATTTTAAGAATTGAGCGTTAGAATAATAATAATAAGAAGAAGAAGGAGATGAACATGAATCTCAAAATTTACCCACGTTCTCTAATTATGGTTGGCGCGGCGCCACGGGGCTAAATCGCCCCGTGGCGCTCCCGCGCCACCCATGATCATTTTACACACAATCTATACCATGGCTTTTTTATAAACACTAATGTTTAAAATTTACTCCGAAGCTCTAAAAAACCAAAAAATTAATATTAAACAATCATGAGAACGCCAATCAATGTTTCTTCTAAAACATATACTCTTATGAAAATACGACACGAGTTGCCTTTTTTCTGTCAGTTTTTTTATTTAGACTCTTTTCATCAACTCTTGATTAAAATAATAGAGTTTTTTTGATAAAATCTTTGGAAAAAATAACTTCTGCGAAAATAGATTTCAGCATTAGAAATATAAAAAATAACTTCTTGCCTTTTTTAGTCTACTCTATATAGCTTGGGAAATTCACTTAAATACATGTTGATTATTTAAAACAAGGCAAACAAAATTTGCTTTTAAAACCCAAAAACATACAATTGTTAGATTTTTCATGTATGATATTATATGTATTTACATCTAAGTATATGAAGATTCCTGAGTAAAATAATCCAACAACAAATCTTTAGGAGTCTTCAAAACCCCACAAATGCACAGTAAACTTTATTTTCCTAAGCCTACGCAAAACCCAAAAATTAAGCTAAAATTTATCACAATATTTTAATAATAGTGTGCTTTTAAAAAATACCGAATAATTTACTGTTAAAAAAGGCGGAAATAGTTTTCCGGAAATATTTTACTAAAATGTTTTTGCAAGGTTATTAATTCATTTTTTTACAAACAACGAAAAATAAGTACAAAAATGTTTTGACAGCACAATCAAAGCATAACAACAACCTTAATGTTTATTATCTTTTGAGTCGTCTCGTAGCCCATCAGCATTTTTAAAGCTAGTTATTATTTTTAAAAAATGCAGACAAATTACACAAAAAGGTTTTAATGTTATATAATTATTATTTTTGTTTTATGTCCTTTCAATAATTTTTTTATAATCTATAAATGATATTTTTACGTAAAACAAACTATTGTTATGCAATAAGTTTAATGTTTATTCCGTTTTATGCGGGAAGGTTATGTTTTTTGCTCGTCAGTACCCTCGAGTTCAGTACCTTCGTGTCCCCTTTTGCATAATGAATCGAATAGGCTGCAACGTTCTGGTGAACGCAATTATTTTAAGCCCATTACCTTCGTGTCCAGTACCCTCGTTCCCGTTCCCGGTGGACTTAGGTGATTGAGAATGATGTTGAAAAGCTTTTGACAAAGTAGCTTCATAAAAATCAACTTTTTCGAATTTTTTTACAACTGATTGGAAAGTTTTTATTAAAAAATACAAATTTTGTTATTTTTACAAAGTAGTTTTGTCATATTTATTTGTAAAATTATCACGCAAATCGCTTCAAAGTAAGAAAAGGAAAAAGACCTATTGATTTTATACTATTAAGTTTTAGACAAATGAAACTGTGAGAAAGATTTTCCCTTGGGGGAAATTTTGAAGTGCGAGAAAATGAAAATAACCAAAGTAAAGATATAACAAAAAGTATTAACATAAAGTAAAGAAATTGAAATTTTATAGAAACAAGTTTTTAGTCACCATAAACTAAGACTTCAAATTTAGAATAGATCAGCTTATTGCACTAGGTTTAATACATAACACTAATGGCGTTATACAAAATTAAAAAAACAGGATGGTCAAAAATTATTTTAAAGGGAAAATTTATCTTGGTGGATTTGTATTTAATAGTGTGTTTTTTGAATTGAAGATCAAACGCTTTTTTTTAAACCTAAGCAAAATCTAAAACTAAAATAAAACCTTATCGTTTGGGTGAAAAATCGTTTTTCAAATGTACTTCTAAAAAATCGTACCCCAAAAAACGAATTTTCTAAACACAAGATGTTTAAATAACGAGTGTTCCAAAAACGAGATGTTATGAACAAAATGTTAAAAGATGTAATCTAAAGAAGAAAATTCCGGAAATCAGAATTTCACTCTTAGTACAAATTGTGTTTCAATAATTTTTTAACCAAAAATTTTATTAATTTTCTTTTTTTGTTATAAACATTATTTCAAAAAGATCCAACCAGAAAAACATTCTTTGGCTTCAAATTTTCAACAAAAATGCATCCAACCAGAAAAAATTTGGCAACTTTTAAAAAATTTTTTCTCATTCAAATCCAAATCAGAAAAACATAAAAAAACCCACAAAGCCTAAACATTCAAATATTTAAGTTTTCTAACTAAAAATAGCTTTTCAGTTCTTACTGCCAGCCATATACGTCCATTTTTGCTATATTTACAAAATTTTTAAGCAGTCATGAAACAATTAAGAATTTACTACCTAACGCTAATAAAGCAATATAAAAACACAATTATGAATAATTGGCATTCAAATATCAATATTGAAGTATATTTTGTTAGATTTGTGCGCTGGCATCTATAATTTGAATGTTAGATGCCCAGGCACCCGTTTGAGTTGACAGAGATGCACAGATGTTGGTTTACGGAAAAAAAGCACCCGTGGCAGAGGCGAAAAAAAACACCCGTGCGCAAGGCGGAAAAAAGTACCCAAAGGAGCGAATGACAAATATTATGCAGCGGTGTTTATTTATTACGTTATCAGTGTTGTATAAAACTTTTTGCTCGTAGTTTGTGAAGGTTTTAACGTTATTATTTTATTAATTTCTGCAATAATGTTCTAAAAACAATTAATCCAGACTTTTCTGAAAACGGACGTTGTTTTACTATAATCGTAGGGGTAGATGTCCCTTACAACTCGTTTTTTTTTCATGTAAATTACATGTAAATTATGAAACTTCGCTTATGAATGTCGAATACAGTTACTGAAACTTTAAATGGTTTTGCTCTTTTGCAACTTTAATTATATCTTAACGATTATAATATAATTTGGAAAACTGGCGAATCATAGAAATAATCTCGTGTATGGATTGAAGATTAAATAAATACTAAAAGTGTTTTGTCCAATTAATTTAAACGAGTTGACCGAATTAAATGAGTTATTTCGTATCTATTATGTAGCATGGGACAAAAATAATAATTAAAAGAAAAAATACTAAAATGAAAAGACTATCACTCGTAAAACTTTGGACCGGGTCTATACGAGACTGAGTTTGTTTTAGCGGAAAAACTGAACCAAATCCAAAATTTTTATACCGTCCAAAAATATCAAAAAGGCATTTCTAAAACAAAAAAATCGTATATTTGTTTGTATTTCGCCTAAAACAGTTTTTGAATAAAATTTGTTAAAAAATTATGTAAAACGTATGCCAATGACGATATTGAATATTAGACCCGGTCGCTAAACGCCGTTCCATACCCGCATCCGAGGTATCTTCTTTCTCCCGGAGAATAGTCTTCCCTGATTGGTCAGCCAAAGAAAAGAAATTTAGAATAATTTTGCGTTCGTAGGCTTTGAAATAAAGTGTTTCGAACGTTAAAACAGTGCAAAGTTATACACTATGTCACTTAAATGTTTTAATTTTAACAATTTTTCTACAAATTTAAATGAGAATTTTCGTAACTTATAAGCTTATTTCTATAAAGTTATTAAATTTGTAATAATATTAGTAGTAGTAGTGTAGTTTGCGGAGCTCCTGTAAGCTAAAAGCACATATTACAGTCTCGAAGTTTGCCCTGTTTTGGTATTATTCAGTTGAAAAACTGTGTAATAATTTTAATTTTATGAATTTTTTTATTTTGAAAAAGGTTAAGCAACAAATTTGGGCACATTTTCAATCCTTCAAATGTGTGTAAAATGTGGCAGCCGCGTACGTTAAATTAGTCAAATAAACAGGACGAAGCTCTAGATTTCCGTGTTTTTGAAGATATATCATAAGCATATTTTTAAATAATGTATCGTCAATATTAAAGTAAACCTTGTAACAATTCATTATGTAATTTATAACAGTAAAATGCATCAATTTAAATTTTCATAGTTTTAACAAAAATATATAATATACCGAAAAATGTGCAACTCCTATATAAAAAAGTGCGGAAACGTAGGCCATTATAATGAGCCTCTCCATTTATATGACACTCTCAACTATAATGGCATAGTAGCCATTTTAATTCGGCCAGTTAAATTGGAGAGGAAGCTATTATAATAGCCATTTATTGACTTAATTTCACTTCATATATACTCACAAGTGTAATACTGTCCAGGCCGCACGAGTTTTCCCGTGTTGGTTTAATTCTGTCTAACACGGTAAAACTTGTGCGGCCCGGACAGTATTACACTTGTATATATAAAGTGAAATTAAATGAATAAATGGCTATTATAATGGCTTCCTCTCCATTTTAACTCGTCAAATTAAAATGACTACTATGCCATTATAGTGGAGAGTGTCATTTAAATGGAGAGGCTCATTATAAAGGCCACCTTTTCTGTACTTTTTTATATAGGAGTTGCACATTTTTCGTTATATTATATATTTTTGGTTTTAATATGTTTTTTGCACGCACTGTTTGTGTTGTGTTTTGCATTGAACAGCAAATTAAGAACTTTTCAAAAAAAAACAAAAAAAAAAGAAACTACTAGATACTACAGGGTGTATCATAATGTTAGCCCCCCCCCCCTACTTAGAGCTCGACAGAATCGGTGTAAGGAAAAACGGTCTTCGCCAAAAGTTTACTTATTTCAATACAAAGCTACTGATATAGTTTCAATATTTGGTACTCAACCCGTTAGCTTGCACCACTGCGTTTAATCTATTGGGGTATGATTCTAACAAGTTCTTGAAGAGTTCTGCATCATATTCGATTTCTGCAAGCACTTCGTGCAGGTTCTTTAGCAGAGTTTCTCTTGAATACCTGCCTTCACCTTTTTCTTGCAACATAAGAGTCTCCACTCTGTCCTTTACCACCGCTCCGAGATGTTCGCAAGCATTCAAATCAGGAGAATTCCCCGGCCATTCACCATTCCCAAAGAAATCGATTTGATTTTCTTTGAGCAACGATTGGGTCGCCAAAGCTTTCATGCAGGGTGCGCGATCATGAAGAAAAGTCACATCATCTACTGAAAGCATATTTTCAGGGTTTTTTAAAAATGGAATCACATGCTGCTTAAGCACAGTTTCCCTGAAATAAGCCCCATCCCAAGACTGTCCTTCCTCTTTTACAACCCACATTGCGCGTTTAATTGTGAAAAGGATGAAGATCCCAATGCACATGGGTTTCTTGACCACCTGGCAAAGTCGGCTATCATCAGGGATATTTGTGTGATTCAAAGCCCAAATTCGGTCATCCTGAAAGTTCGGGCGCCGTGTTTGATAAATGAAGAACTCGTCTGAACACGCCAAATGACAGAAGTCAGCAGTTTCCCAAAGTGACAGAAACTGACAAAACCACAGTCGGTCCTCTGCGTTTTTCTGTGTTTTCACAGGTCGGGGTATCACATGGAAGTCTTTGCACCCTGTTGGATCAGCTCTCGATAAACAGTCATGTTGCTGCGTTTTTTACCCCGCTCTGCCTCTAATTCTGCAACCAAAACACAAACGCTTTTTTTTTGGTTTGGACAGACTCTGCGAAATCAAGTTTTTGCTTTCTTGGGAAAGTTGCTGAGGTCTTCCTTCCGAAATTTCCATTTTGCAGTTGTATGGGTCTCTATTCCAGTTTTTCTTAACAAATTCTTCACTTCTGCGCAATTTCAATGCCACCCAGCTCTTTGTTATGAAGTCAGCGCCGGCATCCTTGGCCTCTTTGAAGGATATGGCCCGAATTCGATCAATGAACCTTCTTTCCTCTGTATCTCCTGACCTACTCATTTTCTGAAAATAAATAAACATTCCAAAAAATTGTAAAAACATGGGCTTTCGAATGGTGTATAAATCGTTAAGGTCCGTTGTCACGTTAAGGCTACAGGGTGGGGGGCTAACATTATGATACACCCTTTATAATAACTCAATATAAAATTTTTTATATCTCTGTAAAATTTTATACGGCAAATACAACCGTTCCATATGAACTTGGAGCCGAAAATTAGGGAATTTTGGTCTGGGGCTTTAAAGAGGAGCTAGAAGAGGTCCGGAGAAAAGCGTATTATTATTATTATTATTTACTTTCGTCCTAAGACAGAAACACACAAAAGCAAATAAACACCGCACTGTACTTGTATGACCCAATAAGCAAAGCTGAATATTTTTTTAATACTACCCATTCATTTCAAATCTCAAAAGAATTCATGACTTCCTGAAATTAGTAACAAAAAGCAGCTAAAAACCTATTTAGTTTTGCAAAACACGAAAAATATAAAAAAATTAATAAAAAAAATTTAAACCTAAATATCACAATCATCAATTACAAAGGTCCGCTTTTTACGGAGCTCCGATAAAACCGACGATCCTCTAAAACATTGTCTTATTTTTGGTACTGTTTTTATAAGTATTTAAAGAGTAATGTCATAAATTATTTGTCAGAAAATTTTTGAGAATGTTTTTTTAAACTGATTAAAACCAATAAAAATATACGTGAAAATGTAAATAAAATAATTAAGAAGTACAATTGAAATAATATTTATTGACGTCGACATAAGTAAAAGCTTTCGGCCGAAGCTACAGCCATTTTCAATTACATCTAAAATACATATTATAATATTAAATTTAGAATTTAACCGTCTTACCCCTTCAGGATCACAACCAGGCAGGTTTTATGGTCTTTCAAAAATTCATAAAAATAACATTCCATTGCGACCTATTTTATCAGCCATAGGAACTGCGTCTTATCAATTAGCGAAATTTCTTGATCCAGTTTTATCTTCTTGTACTCACAATGAATATTCCGTCCGAGACTCCTTTTCTTTTGCCAAAGAGATCTGCAACCTATCATCTGAAGAATTTCCGTCCAATAAACTCTTTATGGCCAGTTTTGATGTAGAATCTCTTTTTACAAATATTCCTCTGGAAGATAAAATAGAAATTTGTTCTGATCTTATATTTGACAGCGAAAACTGTCCAGCTGGTTTTACCAATAAGAACGATTTAAAAAATTTTATAAATTTAGCAGTTCAAAACAATATTTTCCTGTTTGAAAATAAGCTTTATTGTCAATTGAATGGGGTTGCAATGGGATCGCCACTAGGACCTACTCTTGCGAACGCTTTTATGTGCTATCATGAGAAAATATGGTTAAATGAATGCCCAGTTGAGTTTAGGCCTGTGTTTTATCGTAGATATGTAGATGATTGTTTTATTTTATTTCGTGATGAGTCTCATGTTAGTCAGTTTCTACGTTTTTTTAAATTCGCGTCATAAATGTATTAAATTTACATGTGAAAAAGAATCTGAGTCAGTTTTACCATTTTTAGATATTTCTGTTTGTAAAAAAGGTAATTGTTTTATTACATCTGTGTATAGGAAGTCCACTTTCAGTGGAGTTTACTCTAGTTATGATAGTTTTATTCCGGTTTCTAGTAAATATAGTCTTGTTTTCAGTCTTTTGCATAGGTCTTACCATCTTTCATCTACATACAAAAAGTTTCATGAGGATCTTGTAGTTTTAAAGTCATTTTTATGTAAAAACTCTTATCCGATTGGTTTTATTGATTCATGTATTAGGAAGTTTTTGTGTAAAATGTTTAACATTAAGGATAGTTTTAATTTCAACGTTGAGAAAATTCCAATATATGTTGTTTTACCTTATACTGGTGTTGCTTCTATGCGTGTTAGTTCTAAACTTAAGAAACTGTTTTACCAATATTATCCACAAGTTGAACTTAAAGTCGTATTTAGGACATCGTTGCGTTTTACAAACTTGTTTCCATTCAAAGACAGAATCCCTTTTGATCTGAGATCTAGTATTGTCTACAAATTTACGTGTAGTGGGTGCAACTCCACTTATTGCGGCCAAACGGTTCGCCACATTCGTACTAGAATCTCAGAGCACATTGGAATCTCAGCTAGGACTGGAAAGAAGATTGTTCCAAAAGATTCGGCTGTGTTTGACCATATTTTAACATGTAATTTACTTAATAATCAGCCAAGTTCTCGAGATTTTTCTGTTTTATGTTCAGCAAATAATGAGTTTAATTTGAGAATAAAAGAAAGTTTATGTATTAAAAGGGATAATCCTGTTTTAAACAAGAATGTTACTAGCATTAATTTAAGCTTGTTTTAGCGGTAGGTCTTACCTTTTTTATGTGTATAGTTTAAATCTTTTTCTGTTTTCTTTATCCTTATTGTCTTTCTTATTATTAGTAGTTTCATGTTTTGTAATTGCGCAGTTTTAACCCATGTATTCCTTTATACCGGTTCTGAGGGAGGAACAAAAAGAGAACCACCCCACCCCTACTACTACTACACCGACGGACGTAACCAGCACTGACCCCCGGCCAAACACCCCACACCACACACCAAGACACACAAGCAAAACCTCAAAATCAAACAAAACATTAAATTTAGCTTGATTTTAAGGTTTTGCTTAGGTTGCTTAGGGAAATTTTTAGAAACAAGAGGAGTTTCACCCCTCGGTTGGTCGGTCGGTGTAGTAGGGGTAGTAGGTGTGGTAGGTGTCTTTTAGTGCTTGCCGTTTCGGACATTTTTCCAGCCTTTTTAACATATTAGTTCGTGATTTTTTAAAATTTTTCTGCGTTTTATTTATATTTTTGTATTTATCGCGTTTATTATAACTTCCTTATTTCTAATAATTTATAATATATTTATAATTGTAAATTTAATATTATAATATGTATTTTAGATGTAATTGAAAATGGCTGTAGCTTCGGCCGAAAGCTTTTACTTATGTCGACGTCAATAAATATTATTTCAATTGTACTTCTTGCAATTACAAAATTTCGATTTCCCCCTAGCAAATCTATAAAATAATTAAATAATATTTCAAGCTCAAACAAGCTTTACATTGCGCATTTCCAAGGCGGAGCTCTGTAGCTTCTTCCACTTTGAATTGCCGGAGCTCTGGAGCATTTTTTATTAGTTTTATGATATTTGTAAAACTCCAAAATGTGTGTAAGTAATGATAAAACGAAAAACACAAAATTTGAGTTTAAGTTAATAATCAATATTTTTATCATAAAATCATTTTTAAGTAAAAAACATATAGTATGCATGAAATAAAGCTAAGAAAACCATTTTTATAGTATATGGTTGAAATATATCTGGCTGACCTCGTAAATTTGTAAAGGAGACGAAGACATAAGTGGACCTATTAAAATTGTGCGGTTATTACGCATTTAAAAAAACGAATTAGAGCGCATAATTTTTTTTAATTCCCGTTTTTTCAGAAAATATACAAAAGTTATTCAGCTTTTACCCTCTAAAAAATTGTATTTCTGTTCAAAATTCAGTAATTTGATAATCAATTGTTTATATATGGTATTTATTCTTTATTATTTTACTATTTTTACTGAAAAATTTAACTGAATTTGTTGTTATATAGTCGATTTAATTCTACAAATCATCGAGTCAGCTAGGTTTGATTTGCCGATAACAAATAGACACAAACGACATATAAAAAAGTTATAAATAAATAGTTTTAATAAAAACAGTAAACAGTCCGATACGATATTGAATCAAATGGTAAAATCAAAAACTTAGCGAACGCAAAATTAAACTCAGCTTTTTTTTCTCAGCTGATCAATCAGAGAAGCCTTGGCGAAGGGAGAGAAGGTTGCCTCGGATGCGGGTATGGAACGGCGTTTAGCGACCCGGTCCAGTTTTGTCGCCAAAGCCAAGAAACCCAGTCCGAATGAACCCACTCCAAAGTTTTATGAATACCAGTGTATAATTGGAAATATACTAAAAAAACACCGCCAATATAAACTAAGTGACGCTGCTAATTTTTAGAAATCAAATTAAAGGGTGTGTAAAAAAATTGCTCAAAAAATTCATGGAAATTTGAAGCTAAAACAGAATGCTTGTCAGTTATTAGCATTTTTTATCCAGCTCAATGAGCACAATTGATTAAAATTAACTTTATTTGATTTTTCATTTATTTGCTTTGCAAATACTTTTAAATTTAATTTTTTTGTTATAAACCAAATGCAAAAGTTAAAAAACTTTTAAACTATTAATGCACGCTACTGAATATTTAGGTTAGCTTTAGTAATAACTTATAACTTAATACTTAAAAGTTATATTATAACACAATAATTTCATACTTTATAGCGTAATAAATAAACGCCGCTGTACAATATTTGTCATGCACTCCTTTCGGGTACTTTTTTTCCGTCTTGCGCACGGGTGTTTTTTTTTCGCTTTTGCCACGGCTGCTTTTTTTCCGCTGAGTTGAAACCTAGGTCACGTTAGAATTTTAAAAATCCTCAAATGGCAGGTAGTAATTGTGATTTGCGGCTATATGTTTTGCTTAGTGGATATAAAAATGGGAGGAGCTAAAAATCTTTAAAGTTCATTTAAGATCAATTATTTCCCAAGCGCTCTTTGACTGAACATGATTCAACGACACAATATTTTGGAAACCTTTAACAGTAAACAACTTCCATTCAAATGGGAGGATTTTGACCATCGCAGTCCAATTTTATTCGGCATATATGGATGAAGAGTTAAAGACTATTATACTACAGAGATAAATTGAACTTCAGCGGGGAACGTATGTAATATATATGTTTTTATATTGCACTCATATTGTTCCGTAAAAAGCGGCCAAAGAATTACTAAAACTCAAGGTTTTTGCTGAAATTTTAAAGCAATAAAGTAAAAATTCAATTAGAAAATTCAAAATATTTATACCATTTACCTGTTTTTTTTTTTAATAAATTTGCTTGAATTTAAATTGGAAATAAATTAAATGTCGCTTAGGATTATTATATGAGATTTTGGGAAAAATATTAAATTTCTAAATAGCCACATATTAGCCCATTTATTAACATTATCTAAATATTTTTGAAAACTTAAACAGATTATATCTTGGAAAAAATGCAAAACAGTTTAGCGTCATTAGCGAACAAACTAACAGAGAATTCGGGACCCAAAGCTAATAAATTATTGATAAATAGTATAAAGATCAAAAGTCTCAACACATTATTCCTTAGGGCACTTCCGCTGAATGCTGGCACAAAATCTGAGTTGTTTCATTTTCTATTATAACTTTCTGCCATCTAAAACTTAAAAACTAAACAATTATATTTCAGTAAATCATACGAAACATACGCTTATAGGTTTTAGTAATAAATTAGGATGGTTTACTTTATCCAAGTTAGCTATAGTTTCTGACAAAAACTTTATTAGGAGCAGTCGTTTTTGAATAAAAATTTTAAACTGTAATAAATCAAAATAAACACACTTAGTAGGACGTAGGACCCAGCACGTTATGCCAAATTGTTATCTGTTTTTTGATGAACATTTACCATAACTGGCTTATCAATGACGCTAAAAATAAGGTGTTCGATAAATATTTTAACGAAAATAATTTCTACTTACGCGGAAATATTTTCTTTGCAGTATTTCAACTGAAAAATTCTACGGAAAAAATTTCCACAAAGAAATTTTTTCTTACTTTGGAAAATTGGAATTTGCTTCATAAAATCACTAAGAATTTACTCCCCAAACCAAATCCTAATCTAAAAAAAGCCTGTCTAAAAACCCAATGACCAAAAGTCTGTGCACTATTTTCGATGCAAATCTTTCGGAACAAAAAAAAACAACAAAAAAAACAAATGAAAATTTATCGTGATTGATGATGTTGCGCTTGATTTTCAGATTTCGTTTAGACTTAGAAAAAAGTAAGGTTTTTCAGTCTTCAGAACACACTATTAAATAAAAAGTTATTATGAGATTGTTATAATGATTAAGATATTTCGCTTAGAATAAAAATGTTAATTTCATTTGGTTTTAATTGCAAAAATCATGGTTAGCAATATTGCGTGTGCAACGTTTTTGGCGCCAAATTTTCTTTGGAACAATAAAAAGGCGTGTTTAAATATCATAAATAAGTGTTTATCATGAGTAAAAAACTACAAAATAACGTGAAATGTAACCATTCACTGCTCAATTGATCATTTTACACCTAGGACTTTTTCTAGTTATAAATACAGTTTAGTCGACCTGCCAAATACGTACACTCGACCTTTTCTGTTTTTTGCTTACTAAGACCGACAAATTGCGTTCAAAATATTTTATAAAAACCTCCGTTCCTAGCATAATTGAAAAATTTAGCACCTATAATGCTAACATAAAAGTCCAAATTTAAAAAAAAAACAGTGACGCGTTGTAGGTAAATCGTTTATCATGTAAGTATTTCCGTTACCCAGCACGATTAGGCCGAGATTCAAAAAGCGAGATAAACCTGGGACCTGTTTCATAAAAACTTTGTAAATTCTCATTTTACAAATCTCTGCCTATTTTTTGTAAAATACGCGATAAAGGTTTTTCGACTTGCAATCCAGGGGTAGCATCTCCGCGCACTGCTCTGCGCTGATTGGTCGCAGCCACGTCATTTCATCTCTGCTGACCGATCAATATTCGTCCTGTTGTATATTCTCTATCATGTAATTTACAAAAAATAGGCTGAGTCTTGTGAAATGAAAATTTGCAAACGTCTTTATGAAATAGGCCCCTGGGGTATATCCTGGGTATGTTTACCCCGGGTATATCGGATTATCCCGGTATAAAAAAACTAGAATTTTATTGAATGATAAAAAATTGTAAAAAAAAGCATTATTTAGTTAAATTAAAAAGTAATAAGTTTTTTATTTTGTTTTAAAAATTTGTAAACTTGTGTGAAAATTCATCAAAAAACTTTTTTAAAAACAGTATTTTTGTAATTGCAATTGGCAGTACGCAGTAGCGGTCACGGGATTATAGTTTTTCTTTTCAAAAAATACTTATTTAGTATGGAGAATCACGACGGTTACTTCAATGTACATAAAGGTCTCGAGAAGAATTAAAAATAATTTGTGTAAGACTGAAAAAATAAGGAAGAAAAAATATATATGCACAACCAATAAAAATTGTTTTAATGTTTATGTTATTTTCCTGTATTATGATCCTGTTTTTTTTGTTAACCAACGTCATATACAAACTATTTCAAAATCTTCTTGAGACCTTTGTGTACATTGAATTAACCGTCGTGATTCTCCATTAAACTTGTGTGAAAATTCATCAAAAAACTTTTTTAATTGGCAATACGCAGTCGCGGTCGCGGGATTATAGTTTTTCTTTTCAAAAAATACTTATTTAGTATAGTTAGTTAGTTAGTTAGTCGTGCACCTGACTTCGATTAAACGATTAACTGTGTGTAATGGTTGAATGCGGGTTCTTATACTATTAATTTTAATTGGAATTTTAATTTAATTATAATTTTAATCAAAACAACAATATGCTCTGCAATAAAATACGTTATAATAAGTATTAAGACATAACAAGATCTCCTGTAGACACGCTAAAAGCTGAAGGTATTAGTGTTATTGTTGAATGCAGGTTGCTATACCATTAATTTTAATTTGAATTAGATTTTAAACATCAATATGCTTTGCAATGAAGCACGTTATAAGTATTAAGACATAAAAAGATCCCCCTGTAGACACGCTAACACCTGAAGGCCAAGATATATTGAAACTATTTCATGATTCATTTTTGAACTTTTTTTTGTCACTTTTTACAAAAATTTACATTTTTCAAAAACAACTTAAAAAGCTTATCAGTTTTTACACAAATAATTTAACTAAATTATGTTTTTTATCTTTTTATATTGTTGAATAAAATTCTATGCTTTTATACCCCGCGATAATCCAATATACTCCGTAGACATAGCCAGAGTATACGCGGGTATATCCTGCTTTGTGTATCTTGGCCTAAGAATCACAGCAATAAAAGGTTAAACCTAGTAATGTAGCTATAAAACAGGGACTACTGCAAGCCTGTACAAAATAGTCATCAAATATGAAATATTAAAATGTTTTCTGTTTGAATTCCGAATTTAAGATCACCTAGCTTTCATAGTTTTATCTTTGAGCCTGGGTTCATACACTGTTTGAGGGTTTCCAAAGCACAAACAAAATTTAACAGTCCAATTTTAGACAAATTAAAATTATTAAGAATTTTTTTTCAAAGTTTTTTTTTCAGTTACGTTTGAGTTTCTCCAATATTTTTAAGGACCTTTTGATATCAAGACAAAAGTATGAACACTTTTAATTCACACTTTAAGCTAAAACTTTCGTTTTCGCTAGAGAAGTTAATTTACGCAAAACACTATTAAAAAATACCTGTGCACGGTCTGGAAATGCTCCCGCTTAATTAGAAAATTTGCCCCCCCCCGTTTTATTGCCCCCCCCCCCACCCAAAAATGGAAACGTACCCAAAAATTATGGCGGGTTTTTGACCTATTATGACGCAATCATCGCCAAATTTTTGCAGTTTTTAGCCGGTTTAAATGCATTAAATTTCCAGCAACCGGTAAAAATAGGTCTAAAATAACTTAAAATGCATTTAAACGGCTAAAAACTGCAAAAATTTCGCGATGATTGCGTCGTAATAGGTCAAAAAACTGCCATAATTTTTGGGTACGTTTCCATTTTTGGGTGGGGGGCAATAAAACGGGGGGGGGCAAATCCTTCAATTAAGCGGGGGGGCGGTTCCTGGAAATTTCGTCTTTACAATACGTCTTTCAACATTTCTTCTTCTACAACTCGTCTTCGGAAAACTCGTTTTTTAAACATCTCGTCTTCGGAAAACACGTCTTTTGGATGCGATTTTGTAAACGAACTTTTCGTCAGACAAGTTTCTCCTGTTTTGTTACTAAAACAACGTATTGAAAACCTTTCTTTACCTAAACCTAAGCAAAAACTAAAAATCAAGCAAAATTTTTATCATGATAAACGTTTATTAAATGATTTATTTAAAAATCTGAGAACCTAAGCCTAAGCAAAACCTAAAAATCAAGCAAAACTTTATCATCGTACTTTTGTATTTATTGATGCTTTTTGAACTGAAGAGTAAAACCTTATTTTTTTCCTAAGTCTAAGCAAAACCCAAAAATCAAAGAAAATTTTATCATTGGGGTGGAAACTCGCATTTTTGAAAGTACGCGTAAAAATCGCATCGAAAAGACGAGTTTTTCGAAGAAGAGATGTTTAAAAGACGAGTTTTCCGAAGACGAGATGCAGAAGACGAGATGTTGAAAGACGAGATGTGGAAGACGAAATTTCCGGACACCATTTTTACCTTAACTTATCGCTTGTTTTGTTCCTTTTTACCCTTTTTGCTTCTTTTTTCTCTTTTTTCCCCTGCTTGCCCCTCCCTTTTTATTACCCCCCGCCCGTTTAAAAAAAATTGCCCCTCCGTGCCCCCCGTTTTAGAATCGCCCCACCCCAATAAAACCCCGGAAGGGGGACAGTGCTCAGGTCTGAATAAAGTTTTTTTAGGCAAACTGTAAATTCCACCGACACCGACACCACCTCAAATTTACGCAAATTATATTTGATGTGACGGTTAGGCTTAGGCTTAGGCTAATATTTGCATAATACTAAAAATTACGGTGGATTACGGTAAATTTTGGTCGGTGTCGGTGTCGGTGGAATTTTCAGTTTGCCTTGCTGGGCCGGAATTCACAAAGAGAGATAATCTTCGTGCTAGCTCGGTGTTAGTTAATCCGGACAAATTACAGTAGGTTTTGGTATAATTGAGGTTTTGGTCTGTTAAAATTTCATTAAACGATAAAAAAAGATATAAAAAGCAAAAATTAGAGGAATTATTTGTATAAAAAACTGATAAACTTTTAAATCTCTATTAAGTAATTGCAAATTTGTGTAAAAAGTGGCAGAACAAAATATTGTAAATATATGTTAAACAAGGAATTTTTCGAACAAAAAAGATAAAATTAGCCGCGAAACTTACTGTAACTTGTCCGGATTAACTAACACCGTGCTAGCACCCAAAAATACCGTAGTTTACACGGTGCTTACACTGAATACACTAACACGGTGTTTGCACCGTGTTTACCCTGCTTTGTGAATTCCGACCCTTGTCGTTTCATGAGGCAATTTATAAACCTAGGCATATCAGGAGCATTCAGGCGCGTCAGGAACGAGCCCAGTACGCGTTTCCAAGCCTAAGCAAAGCCTAAAAACAATCTAAACCTTCTCCACGCACCTATAAAGTTTAAGTTGTTTTTTAGGCTTTGCTTAGGCTTAGGAACGCGTACGCTAAAGCTCGTTCCTGACGTGCCTGACGCGCCTGTGTGCCTAGCGTGCCTAGCGTTATAAATTGCCTTTCATGAACTTGATTTATAACAGACCGACCGACCAAAGGACTATCCACTAACTCGACTAAAAACAGCAGCATTAAAAAAACAAAGTAACGAACGTCTGTGAAGTTTACACCCCTATTTTCGCCCCCCCCCTGTCGAAAATTTTCGAAAATCATTGATAACTTTTTCAAACCTACAAATAAAAGGGGGGCATTATATACATTATATGTAGTTTTTTGTCTAAAATTTTTTAAAAATAATTTCCGAATGATACAATGTTGAGTAATTTTTAAATCTAAAAATTAAAAAGGGGGGAACTTCCCCCCCCCTTTTTAGAAATTTTAATGACATTTTTTATGCCTATTTTTTTAAAATTTATAGCTTTTCTTGTAGAATTTGTTATTGTTATTGAAAATTTTTGAAGTTTCTGCTTTAACTTGCATAAAAAAACATTTTTAAAAAAGTTTTTTTAATATTCTTTTTAAGCAAATAACACCACATGTTATGTCCTACTCATAAACAGCACATGGACTTGTTTTATATGGATGGACATTTAAAAAAAATTGTCTTTTCCACATTTTGTGACTGTTTGCTTAAAAAGTGTCTTATATAAAACAAAAAATTAGAAACACGCAAACATAAAATCTATATATAAATAGACGCAATGTGTCAGTGTGTATATGTGCACATGTGTATGTGTGTTTGTGTGTGTGTGTGCGTGTTCCCTTATTCCTCCCCAACCACCCAACAGATTAAAGTGAATGAGGTATCATTAGAACGCTTATATTCTAGGACATGTCGTAAAGTTGAAATATCAAAAATTTATACATAGACATCTTTATACTGGACAACCCGTTTTCACCAAAGAGTGAAACCTATGAGTTTTGGAACAAAAAAATTTGTCTCTGAATTAGCTAAAGCTTATTGGTTAGACATATTAGTCAATGAAGAGTCTAAAATTAAAACTTTTTTGAAAAAATCAAAATTGACATTTTTATGCTGACGGGTGTGCATTGCCGGGAAATTTCATTTTAGCCGCGCCTTAGCTTTAGTACTAAAGGTCAAAAAATGACTTAGCCTTAGCTTTAGTACTAAGCCCAAAAAAGGCTTAGTACTAAAGCATTTTAGCCTTAGCTTTTGCCAAACAGAAAAATATGGACATGTTCCTAATTTTTAAAAATTATCCCCTTTTTAAGGTAAATCTTAGCATTGCACTGCTAAGTTTACCGTAAAAAAATTAACATTACAAACGTTTTTAGCGTTTATTGAATCAGGTTTTAATTTTATATTTTAAAAAATACTATTTTTAGGATTAATTTTACAGTTGTTAAGTTGGTTTTTTAACTGTATTGCAATTTTAGCTTTAAATGTAAATAGCCATCAAAAATTGTTAGCTATCAAGAATATGTTTTTTAAAATCCATCTAACAATAAAACATTTAAAGGTGCGGTACCAAGTCAAAATTTTTGTCTTTGAATATGATTATTTTTTGTAAAAATTTTACCCCTTCTCCCATAGCCCACAATTTTTTTTATCTTTGGTGGTTCAGGAGATATGACCCCCAAAATCGCGTTTTTTTTTCAAAATTCTGTACTTGAAAAATTTGTAAATGAGTATAAAACTTTAAGTTATAATAGTTTTACTGAAAAAAAAGCAGCTATTTCTACTTTAATTTAATACGTTGGTTGTTAAGATTGGAGCAGTATTTCTTGAGATATTGCGTTTACCGTACAAAAAACCCGCGGTTTTTTCGCTAAAAATACAAAGTGTAGGCAAGAATGTTGGGCAAACTTGATCAAAACACTGCCGTGGTTTGGTATTTTTAACAAAAAAATCGAGGGTTTTTGTTTACGGAAAACGCAATATCTCGACAAATACTATATTAATCTTAACAATCAAGGTATCAAATTAAAGTAGAAAGTAGCCGCTTAGTAGTAAAACTTTTATAATTTTAAATTTTAACTCCTCGAAAATGATAACTTGGTTGTTAAGATTGGAGCAGTATTTCTCGAGATATTGCGTTTCCCGTACAAAAAACCCACGATTTTTTTGCTAAAAATACAAAGTGCAGCCAAAAATGTTCGGCAAACTTGATCAAAACATTCCCGTGGTTTGGTGTTTTTAACGAAAAAAATCGAGGGTTTTGTTTACGGAAAACGCAATATCTCGACAAATACTGTATTGATCTTAACAATCAAGGTATCAAATTAAAGTAGAAAGTAGCCGCTTTGTAGTAAAACTTTTATAATTTTATATTTTAACTCATTGAAAATACTTCAAGTACAGAATTTCTAAAAACGCGATTTCAGGGGGGAGGGTCATAGCTCCTAAACCCATAAAGATATTTTAGCGAAAAAATTTTTGTGGCCTTTTGGGGCAGGAGTAACGTTTTCACAAAAAATCATAAAAATCAAAGACAAAAAGTTTGACTCGGTACTGCACCTTTAACCGACATTTTTTATTTTAAAAGCGCTTACTACTGAATAATAAACTTCACAAAATGCCGTTATGAAATAGTAAAAATGAGATTATTTTAAAATTAAGCAATCAGAAACTCAAAACTTTAATAAAGCACTTAAACAAAAATAAGCAATACAAAAAAATAAAACCCCATACTCACAGCAGATTTAAACCAAAAGTCGTTTTAATTGTTTTAATTAGCATTATTGCTCAAATAACTCACTTATGTTACATTTAAACTAAAAATATAGTATAGTCAACTTCAGGTGAGCATAGTTTTGGCAGCGAAGGGGCGGGAGGGTTTGGGTTTTTGGTTACCCGGGGTAAATTGCATCTTAAATTCTGGGAGGGAGGTTCTAGCGGGACCTTCCGTACTCGCTGGCTTTTTAGGGGGGTAGACCGTGGATGGAAAATTTTGAATTCTGGAATAGAAAGTAAGGGTGTTTCTGGTTTTCAAAACAAAATACTTCAGAAGCGTCTGATTTAAATTCTGCTGGGGAGTCAGGTTAAAAAATTAAAAACTTTGTGGAGAGAACAAAATTTTTATTTAGGAAGGGGGTTCAAAATTTTGAGATTAAAGAGGGGGTAGAGGGATTCACCTTGCCCCCCTTTTCATTGATAGAAATATCATTAAATAGTTATTTTTGATTGGTGGAAACACTTACTATTTCTTGGTAATTTTTCATTTTCCTGGCAAAAGCTAACGTTTTGCCAGGCCCAGACCTTTTGCCAAGCTTTTGCCAGATGATTTCAGTTTAGCCGCGCCTTAGCTTTAGTACTAAGCCCTAAAAACCCTTTAGTACTAAAGCACTTTAGCCTTAGCTTTAGTACTAATGACACCCGTATAGCTGGACATTGTTTTTTTTACTAAAAAAGAATGCACCCTCTGTCATAACCACAAAATAGATTGGTCTAAATGACATATCATTGGAAAGCTTATAGTTTGGGGAATGTTGTGGGAAGGCTGAAATTAAAAAAAATGACATGAGCATCTTTATGCTGGGCAACGTATTTTTACCAAAAGGGTTCCTATAGGACCATTTGTTTTATTAAAAATTGTGTCTTCTAAATTAGGGTTTGTAATTTTTTTATGTTCACCATTGAAATCGAAATTTAAAAATTTGCTGTCCTATTAGCTAATGCTGTCAGTGGCGTAGCCGAAAAATTGTTTAAGGGGTGCTCAATGGCGTGGATTTGAGTTTTAAATCAAACACATTTAAGAATACATGAAAATTAATTCATAAAAAAATGAGAAATAAATAGCAATATTCGGGACATGTTTGGATACAACCAATATGCAAACGTATTCATAGTTACAAAAATATACGCGGTGCGGTAATTTAAAAAAAATATATATATAAATATGCATACGTATGCATATTGGTTGGATTGGATCCACACATCCCGTATAAATGGTTCTTCATCTTTTTTTATTAATTAATTTAAATGTATTTTGTTACAGTGGATTTAATTTTGAAAAAATCGTTTTAAATTTTTGTTTATTAATATTCCGGGTATGATAATGTATTTTTGTATAATTAAAAAAAACCTTTGAAAATCTAAAAAAAATTGAATAGTCGTTTTGCACGCCCAATAAGTAGAGCTTTGTAAATAATGAGCTAAATTTTTGTTAACAATATCAAAAATATATAATACTCAATATTAGCAAAAAACGCATGTAAAACGGCCATGTAAAAAAGCAACGGTATGCAAGAAGAGGTTAAACATTGGCGTTTTTGTGTAATTAGCAATTATCCTGTACCCCTCTTTTGTTCTGAAAAAGTATAAATACTCACAAGATTTCCTTAGTAATCAAATGTCCTGTACTCTCTGTTTATATATATTTATTGTATTTAATTTTGTTTTGTTGTTTAAAAAAAACCTGCAATGGCATCTTCGCAGGTATGTTTTTATATATTTTGTTTATTTTAAATGTTCGCTTATTATAATTTGATTATGTATGCTTATTCATTGGAAAACGACCCGTTGGTGCTTGCTCTGTCCTGAGATTTCACTGAAGAGCACCAATCAGGAGGCGTCTGAAATTTTGGTGCGAAACGCCAAGGGCTGTCAGGTTTAGCATATAGCTGGATGGTTTTAAATTTCCAGCTATGTGTCTGGCTTGACTCCGCCCTTCTTCCAAGCAAGTACCAACGTCCAGCACATCAACACCACGCCTGTACATATGGTTGTACATTTGTTCTTGTTGTAAAGCTTGTTTACAAAGCTAATTTGTGTTTGATGGTTAGATTTGAAACAAGCAGCAGTTAAAGAACAACAAACTGCAATCGTGGTATAGAACAGACGGTTTAGATATAGCTGGCTTAGTATAGTTATAAAATTACTAAAGCTTTCTATGTTTATTCCTGAAGTTGAAGATTACAGGATCTCAACAGCTTATTTCTTTTTTAGGTTTTAATAAAAACAAGACCTTAAATGGTTTTAATGGAACAAACCGGCGTAAATATATTTAGTTAATGCACTATAAACATTTTAAAGTGCCTTGCTTTATATGTTTCGCGTTAGGTTCAATGTTATCAACTTTAAAAAAATGAAATATAGTTTTTTAAAACGTTATTGTAATCTAAGTTAAATTATAAACGCCCAATTAAACTACCCCTGTTAAGTTATGCAACATTATATATCACAAACTGAAAAATATTTCTAAATATATTTCATTTGTGAATTACGTAATAAATACTTTGATTGTCATGCCGTTTAATTTGCATAACATGCACAATATTTGTATAATGTCGTTTAATTTGCATAATTATGTATAACGCCCATGTAAAAAGTTGAGGTATGCAAAAAAAAGGTTAAAAATATATGCAATTTGTAAATCAGGTAAATAAATAACTTGATTAGGTTTTTGTTTAATTTGCAATGGCATGAGTAAGTGCAGCTGATTGTATGTTAAGCATGATAAACAGTACATTTTGTATTTTCTCACGCTGTTTTTCAACCCAAGAATTAAGGGAATTCAAAAGTTGCAAAGCTATGTTCGAGAATTCTTACTAACGTGAGAGTGAAATAAACATATCAATACCATTATATGAAGACGATGTAGTATTATTTACTCGTATGTTATTCAATGTTTGTAAAAAATATCGAACAGCAGTGTATATAAATACCAAAATGTCGCTTACATACTCATTAATTACTATTTTTACAAATATAAAAAATTTTGAAATACAT
This sequence comes from Microlaimidae sp. YZB2_3, assembly GCA_030248175.1. Classification (NCBI taxonomy): domain Eukaryota; kingdom Metazoa; phylum Nematoda; class Chromadorea; order Desmodorida; family Microlaimidae; species Microlaimidae sp. YZB2_3. The sequence continues at coordinate 25,966 of JASAMX010012055.1, forward strand.
CTTTTACCTGGAAAATGGCATCCACAAAAAACATTCTGCAGTTCTTTTCAAAGAATGTGCGGTAACGATTCCCGGTTTAAACTTTTACAAACAAAAGCTTAAAATAGGAATAGTAAATATTATAAAAAATGGAAATTTTATCTACCTTTGGGCAAAGTTTCATAAAAATTTTTAAATAACCAATATAAAAATACTCATATTTTTATAAAATTTTATTATAAATAGAGTTTTATGATTTAATAATATATATTTTTTAATTTAGGTTTTTTATTGTATGTACAATATTAATGTAAAGTTTTTTCAACGATAACTAATGTAAACAACACAAATATTTCGAAATGTCTATCCATATAAAACCAGTCCATGTGTTGTCCATGAGCAGGACACAACATGAGGGGCAAGCACTAAAAGACACCTACCACACCTACTACACCTACTACACCGACCGACCTAAACTAAGCTAACCTAAGCTTGTTACTAAAAATTTCCCTAAGCAACCTAAGCAAAACCTTAAAATCAAGCTAAATTTAATGTTTTGTTTGATTTTGAGGTTTTGCTTAGGTTGCTTAGGTCGGTCGGTGTAGTAGGTGTAGTAGGTGTGGTAGGTGTCTTTTAGTGCTTGCCACATGAGGTGATATTTTCGGTATCGGGCAAAGTCCCAACCAGGGTTGCCAGGTTAGCCCCTTTGGGGCTATTTTTAGCCCCTTTTTTGGGCCGATAGCCCCTAAAATTTGAAAATAGCCCTTAGCCCCTTTTTTAGCCCCTTCTCCCAAAAATAGCCCCTTTTATGGCCCCTTTTTGGGTAAGCTTCAAAAATAAAAAAAAACAACGAAAATTGTCCAAAATCTTTGAGAAAATGATCACTGCTGGTGATATTGTACACTTTTAAATGGTTGTTTAGTACTATTATTCATGCTGCTGCTGGAAATTCACTGTTTTTTTTGTTTCAAAGATTTTTTTTACTTTTTTTGTCTTTTCTAATCTTCGCTTCGCTTTCCTTCACTATCAGATATCGTTTCGCTCTGCGCTAAACTTCGCTTTATTTTTCCAATCTATTGATGTAATGGCTGTCTCAGTTTGTTAAATAAAATGTAACATTATCATTTTTGTTTAAATTCATTTATACAAATTTCCAACAATTATAAATTTAAAAGCAAGTGGCGGTTTTTTTTATTTTACAATTTGTTTCAAAAAATACAACATTAAATAATAAAAATAAAAATTTATCATAATAATTTTTAAGTTTTACTAAGATCTTTCAGAATAACGTACATTTGGCTTTTGGGGAGGGGTAAAACCCATATCGACTGAGCGGACGGACGAAAATCAATGGGGTAAAACCCACACCGCCGGACCACCAAAAACCGTTAATAACTCTAAAACTCTAACTTGTTATTTATTATTTTTTTGATGTTGCATTTTTTTTAATTGTTTGTGATTTGTGGCATGAAAACTGACTTGTAATAATTAAAACAATATTTTAAATTTAAAAGTGTTTTGCTGCTTAGAATTTGCAAGATTAAAAATTAATTAAAAATTTGTACCCCAGCAGCTTTTTTTAAAATTTTTACCCTAATGAAAAATTTATTGGTTTTATGTTTATTAAAAAATTGTTTTAGTATTAAATTAGAACCTATAGAGTGGCTGCGATCGGGGCAATCGCAGCTGTTAAGCTGTTATGCTGCCCAAAATTTTCAGATTTAAATTTTTTTTTTTTTTTGGTTAAATTTTGGTTTTGGTTTTGGTTTTGGTTAAAATTTTGGTTAAATTCAAAAAAAAATAGTTTATAAAAGAGTTCTTTAAATTTGAAATGTTCAATTTAAAAATGTGTTTTTATGCAATAAAAATATTTTTATTGTGTTTAATTGATTAATATTGAAGTTATAAGCATTTGAATTGCTTAAATACTGCTTTAAATAGTTTAAAAAACAATGAAATATGTGTGTAATCTATATTTTTGCCTTTATTTAACAAAAATCGATAGTTTTTAAAAATAGCCCCTTTTTACTCCAAAAATAGCCCTTTTTTCAAATTTTGGCATTTTTCGACAATTTCGATAGCCCCTTTTGCCCCTTTTTGTCCGAAAAATAGCCCCTTTTTCATTTTTAGACCTGGCAACCCTGGTCCCAACTGAGGAAAGTCCCAACGTGGAAAGTCCCAACCAATCGATGAATCTCCCAACAGTTCAAATATTAGAAATACGTTTGCAAAACCGGTGTTAAACATGATAATTTAAAACAACCGAAAATAAATAAATGCAATTATGCAATTTTGTAAACGTACTTTCAAAAATGCAAGTTTCCACCCCAATGAGAATTTTTTTATGATTTTTGGGTTTTGCTTAGGCTTAGGAAAAAAAATAAAGTTTTTACTCTTCAGTTTAAAAGGCATCATTAAATACAAATTTACCATAATACAATTTTGCTTGATTTTTAGGTTTTGCTTAGGCTTAGGTACTCAGTTTTTTGAATAAAGAATTTATTCAAAAAGAATGCTATATTTTTAATATTTTTATTAATTATAGTGTTAATTGACTAAAAAATAAAATGGTGTTTGTTGCAAACGTATTTTTGTATTCTGTTGGGACTTTCCACAAACTGTTGGGAGATTCCACAGTTGGGAGATTCACCCTTTTTGTTGGGAGATTGCTCGGAACCTTATTTTCTTAGTATAAATATTTTAAAAAACAACTTTTTAATATTTTTTTAAATTCAGATTAAAGCATAAACTTTAAAATTGTTAGTTAAAATAATAAATTTTATAGGATGTGCTATAATTAAAAAAAATTAAGTATAAAAAAATTTCATTAAAATTTCTAAAAAGGGAGGGGGAAGTTCCCCCTTTTTAATTTTTAGTTTTCAAGATTACTCAACATTGTATCATTCGGAAATTATTTTTAAAAAAAATTAGACAAAAAACTGCGTATAATTTCCCCTTTTATTTGCAGGTTTGAAAAATTTATAAATGATTTTCGAAAATTTTCAAAAGGGGGGGAAATAGGGGTGTAAACTTCACAGACGTAAGCAACGATAAAAAAATATATTTTTATGTATTGTTCGTTGTTATTTAATTTTGAATCATTAGTGGTTTGTTAATTAAATTAGTTTTCTTTATTTTACTATTTTCATATTTGTAATTAAACGGCCAGAATTCTAAAGGATATACAACAGCTCGACAAATTAATATTATCGAACTCAATCAAAATGTCAATTAAACTTCACGAGTAAGTTTGTAACATCATTAAAATTCAAAGAAATCAAACTATTTCATTTTTTATAAATCATTTTAATTACAATGTCGACAACTTTTCGACAAAAGGTCAATTTTTGGTCCACTTTAAGGTGCGGTACCCAGACTTGTGGATTGCCCCCCGCGGGTTTTATTGGGGGGGGGGGCAATTTTTTTTAAACGGGGCGGGGGAGGTCAAGCTGGGGAAAAAGAAAAAAAAGATATAAAAAGAAGAAAAAAGAAGAAAAAAAGGAACAAAAAAAACCGAAATTTAAGTAAAAATAGGTCCAAAATGGCTTAAAAAGCATTAAAATAGGCTAAAAACTGCAAAAAAATGGCGATGAAGGCCTCATATTAGGTCAAAAATAGCGTCATAACTCATTATTAGGCGAGAAGAAACAAGAAACGGGCAATAAAACGGGGCGCAAATCCTCCAATAAAGCAGGGGACTGGCATTTTGATTTTCAGACCGTGCACAAGTCTAGGTACCATGTCAAACTTTTTGTTTTCGATTTTGATTATTTTTTGTGTAAACCTTTCTCCAATAGCCCACAAAATTTTTTTATCAAAATATCTCCAGTGGTTCAGAAGATATGTACCCTCTAAAATCAAAATGGCGTTTTTCGACAATTCTGCACTTGGGTACAAGACAAGTACTAAACGCGTGCCGAAAATTGATTAGAGAACTCCACCCTACAAAATATTAAATTAAAGTAGAAAGTAGCCGTTTTTTTGAGTGCATATTTTGTAATATAAATTTTAATACCTATTGAGTAATATTTCAACTACAGAAGATTTGTCGAAAAACGCCATTTTTGGAGGGTCATATCTCCTGAACCACTAGAGATATTTTGATGAAAAATTTTTGTGGGCTATTGGGGCAGGGGTAATAAGGTTTTATCAAAATTGAAGACAAAAATAGAAAAAGAGAAAAAAATAAACACTATGAAATGATGAAAACAGAAGAATTAAACTATGCTTAGTATGATATTAATTCTGTTCTCTGATCTAATCATTAAAAAAAAAGTTTAACTCACCTTTAAACTGGCGTCATCCATAGGTGAGCACGGTCGGGGAAGCTAGGGGGGGGGTGGTTACCCGGGGTAAATCGAATTTTGAATTCTAGAAGGGGGGTCCCAGGGGGGTCCGGACCCCCCTTAGCATTTTAGGGGGGGTCGACCCGGGGTGCGAAATTTTGAAATCTAGAGGGGGGTCAGGTGGGGTCCGGTGTCCAAAGCAAAACAGTTTTAAACCATAATAACTTTAATAATTGTTCTTTTTATAAGATATTATTACATTTTATTGAATAAAAAGAAAAGCCATATTCATGTATAAAAAGGGTGTAAAAGCATGATTATGTGATGAAAATTCACGTTTTTGGAAGAAAATTTAGTATAAAAAAGGTACCTAAAATTTTCCCGAGAGGGGAGGAGGGGGGGTCAGATTTCAAAATCTAGAGGGGGGTCAGGGGTAAAAAATTCGGAAATTTGGGGGGAGGGGAGGGGGCCCCTAGATTTTCGTCTAGGGGGGGGGGCAAAATTTCGAGATTAGGGGGGGGTGGACCTCACCCTGCCCCCCCCTTTTTCACCTATGGCGTCATCCAATTCTGTTGGTTAGTTTTTTTCCTTACATACGTACACTAAAATTCGATTTGACCGATACTTAAGTAACTTTAAAATACACTTTTAAAACATTTTTAAACCCTAAATCAAACACGTAAACCTTATTTTTATAATTATTTTGGGGATTAAAATTTTGGAAAAGAGTTCTAAGCCGATTTAAACACAAAAATGCCCTTTGACATGTACAAAATAGACATGTACAAAAATATCATTCCCACACGCACCCCAAAATTCGGTTTGACTGACCAATAAAAAACACATTATAAAACATCTTTATAGCCTAAATCAGACACGTAGAGCTAATTCCTTAGATTATTTTAGCAATTTGAATTTTTCAAAAAGATTTCTAAGTCAATTTAAACTCAAAAAATGCCCCTGTACACTTAACTTTATTAAGACTATTATTAGGCCTTTAATCAAATTAATATTATTATTTTGTTTCACCAAGTGTCTTTTCAAGCATACTTTTTTCATAGTAGCAACCAAATTTTTATGATGAACAGTTCAAATACCCACACCAAATTTTAGTTGTAAAAAAATTAGCCGTCTTGAAAAACAACTCATTTTATTTAAAATCAATTATGTAACAATATGTTTATTTTTAAGTTTTGCTGAGGCTTGGAAATAATAAATCGGTAATTAGTATCAATTTACACCTTCTCCTTCCGCAAAGCGAAAAAAATTCCAGTTTTTTGGGTATTTTTATGCTTTTGGAACGCATCAGAAATGTTTCTGAATGTATATTTTAAAAAAAATTTCTCCCAAAATTCAAAAAACGCAAGGGTCCAATCCGGCTTAGCCGAATTTTTTTTTTTTTTGCGGGAGGGGGGGGTGCGGGCGGCCGCCCCCCGCCCCTGGCTGGCTGGTAACTTGGACTGCACATTTTTGCTAGTTTTTAAAACACTAAAAAGAAGGTATTTAACGTCTCTCCCACAAAAAAAATTCTACCCCCCCCGCCTTTCATAACAATCTCGAAGGTCAGGTATACCCCAAACATTCCAAAAGACTGGGCACCAAGTCATTCGGTGATTTGGTGTCAGTCAAGTCAACTGTTTTGAAATTTTTTTAGAAGTCAAAAAGACCTTTTTATTGCATTTTTGAGCTTTTTATTGCTTAAAACATTCATTTTAACCTCAAAACTTAGTTTGGAGGCAGTTAGAAGTCATTTTAAAGACATTTTTTTCTTCATTTTTGCAAAATTGGGGGGGGGTAACCTTTTCCCCCACTTCTGAGTGGGGGGGATTTTAACCACCCTTCTTAGAATTTGGGGTGAGGGCTAACCCCCTCCCCATGCCCATGTATGGCCTCCGTTGCTGACAAGCAGTTTGGTCGTAGCATAGGGTTTTTTTGACAAGGGAAAGCCGCAATGTATATCCATTGCTATTTAAAGTTTTATTGTCTTTTAGCAATTTTAAAATTTTGGGCTATAACTTTAAACCTACCCTTGTTAACTTTTTTTTAGGGATTATCTCATCAAAATTAATTTTTTTACGTTTTTAATACTAAAAACAATATCCGCAAATTTTCATTGTGTTTTTAAAATCAACATCCATTATAATAGGGTAGGGTATAATATATTGATAAAATTGTAAATTTTTTGATCACTTTAAAAATAAAATAATACTTAAAAATTTTATAGCTTACTTCCTGCTCCTAGTGCAGTATCCGATGAATGGTCAACAAAAGAAGATCCGTGGTTCAAGCAGCATGAAGTAAGTATCATTTTGAACTGTTACAAAGGTGTTTCCACAATGCATATAGATGTTTTTTTTTTGGATAAGAGGAGCCCAGTTAAGGTTTTAACTCGTCCATAACACATTTTCAATTCAACTTTTGAATTTTGGAGAAAATCTACTCACTTTCCATAGAAATTGTTAAGTCTGGTGCATACATGGGCACGGGGGGGGTTGGGGGGGGGTTAACCCCCCCAAATTCTGAGAAGTGGGGTTTAACCCCCCCCCACTCAGAAGTGGGGGGGGGGGGGAGAAAAAGTTAACCCCCCCCCCAATTTTGGAAAAATGAAGAAAAAAAATGTCTTTAAAATGACTTCTAACTGCCTCCAAACTTAAGTTTTGAGGTCCAAATGAATGTTTTAAGCAATAAAAAGCTCAAAAATGCAATAAAAAGGGCTTTTTGACCTTAAATTAGCGTTTTTTACCTATTTTTCCTTCAAAATCGAAAAACGTTATGGGTAACATGCACTCCAGAAAAAAAACGATATGGGTATTTTGCGTTTCTCGGATTTTAACCCCCCCCTAATTTGGGGTTTAACCCTCCCCCCACTCCGGACCAACTTGCCCATGTATGGTCTGGTGTGCATAGGTGGGAGGGGGGGGCAAGGGTAAGGTCCACCCCCCTAGCCTCGAAATTTTGGGACCCCCCCCCCTAGACGAAAATCTATGGGGCCCCCCTCCCCCCCAAATTTTCGAATTTTTTACCCTAGACCCCCCTAGAATCTAGAATCTGCCCCTTCCCCCCTCGGGAAATTTTTAGGTACTTTTTATACTAAATTTTTTCAAAAAAAAAAAAAACGTGAATTTTCATCACATATTCATGCTTTTACACCCTTTTTATACCAGAATATCGCTTTTTATTCAATAAAATGTAGTATTATCCTATAAAAAACAATTTTTAAAGTTATTATGGTTTAAAACTGTTTTGCTTTGGATACCGGACCCCACCTGACCGCTGACCCCCCTCTAGATTTCAAAATTTCGCACCCCAGGTCGACCCCCCTAAAAAGCTACGGGGGGTCCGGACCCCCCCGGGACCCCCTCCTAGAATTCAAAATTCTAATTACCCCGGGTAACCACCCCCCTAGCTTCCCCGACCGTTCTCACCTATGCTGGTGTGGCTTCTTCTTGTATAGAATTTAGCAAACCAGTTAATAAATACAGTTCAGTTTCATAGTACTCGGCTTGTGTGAGTCCTTGGTTTTTGTTGTTTTTTTTGTAAAAAGATTTAGTAAGGTCAGAAAAATGTTTTTAAATCAATCTGTACCACTGTTGGTTGACTGGTCTTGCAGCTGCAGGAAACCTTTACTGTGCATGTCGAATATTAAATGATATCAATCTCACTCAGGTGACTAAAGTAAATCCTTGAACTAAGACCTAGATTATCGTCATTGACGTCATATATGGGCAACTTGGTCCGGTAGTGGGGGGATTACACACACCTCAAATTAGGGGGGTTTAAAATCTGAGAAACGCAAAATACCCATATCGTTTTTTTTCTGGAGTGCATTTTATTCATATCGTTTTTTCGGTTTTAAAGAAAAAAAATAGGTAAAAAAGGTTAATTTTAGGTCAAAAAGCCTTTTTTATTGCAATTATGAGCTTATTGTTTAAAACATTCATTTTGACCTCAAAACCCAAGTTTTAAGGCAGTTAGAAGTCATTTTAAAGATATTTTTTTCTTAATTTTTCCAAAATTTCGGGGGTTAATCTTCCCTACCCTACTTCTGAGTGTGTGGGGGGGATTAAACTCCCTTCTCAGAATTTGGGGGAGGAAATAACCCCCAAACCTCCCTCCGTGCCGATGTATGGTTATCGTTATGGATACTAAACGAAGTGTCTTTAACTTTTAAGAGTAAATTGTTTTCACTCCCTGTGGCCTGTGTTGGTGCCTGCAATTTGTATGATTTGTCTGAAGGAAATAAATATCATGGCCGTACCCAGGGGGCGGGGGGACAGGAGAAATCTTCTTGTCATTTTAAAACTCACAGCGATGAATAGAATGCATTTTGTATTAAATAATCACAAGATAGAATTCATTTTTGACCGACTGACCCTCTGTTCTCTCCGCAAAAGCAAAAAAAAGATTTTTTGATGTTGTTGTTGTTGTATTACCTGAAACTTATCTTCCCTATGCAGATTATGCAAAGGGCAGGCGCTAAGACAAGCCAGGAGGGGCGAAAAAGTTTCACCCCTATGGTTGAGACTCTTTGTCCAACATTAATAACGTTGGCAACCTTTACCGCTAGAGTGTTCACTGCATGCAGTGTTTACTCATTCCGAGGTCTTCGTCTAAAGGATTTTTTAGGCAAAATAGAGCTGTATTTGTCCACTGGTTTGCTAGATGGAAAACTGCCATGTGTGGCCGACGTACAACAACCTTTTTCTAGCCATGGCAAGCTGGACTCATATCTATGAGAGAAAAGATCCAGCCACCAGGTGGTACTTGTACGCCCGTTGGGTGCTGCCCGAAGGTCTGCACGGTCCTGGTGGCTCAATGGCACAGATTTTTTTGATTTTCACATATTACTTGACCAGCAGATCGATTCTTTCTATAACTCAAAAATTAAAGCTCAATTTTAAATACAAAAATTTTTTTTAATTTTAGGAAATTATAATACTACAAGTTTTAAATAAACCAAAAATATTTCCAACCGTATAGTTTAGAGGCAGTTTTCTCCTTTATGTACTGTGGATCCAAATAGATAGTCAAAAGTTATTATTTTATAGAGTGTTATGGCAATTGCAGTCAAAGAACCACCAGCCTACGGCAGAAGAAGTGGTTGGAAACCGCGAAACCCAGAAGTACACTTTTAAAACCTTTATTTTATTTGAGTGCCTATTTTAATTTTTAAATCTAAATTAAAAAAAAAAGAAGTTCATGAATATAAAAATATTTCAATTGATTTTTATGTCGTGTTTTGTTTAAATTTTTTCTTTAAAATGAAAAATAAAATATAATCTAGTTGAACTAGAAAATGCAAAAAAAAATTTAAAATATAATGCAAGTTAATCCGGGGTGTGGTGTAGGATTTAAATCCCGACTTAGTCAAGGATACGGGTAAGAATCAGAAAACAGTTTCTTACAACATCGTTGTTGTTTTTTGTTTTTGATTTAAAAAGGAAGAGGGTGCATTTTTACTTAATATGGTTTTTGACGCAAAAATAAATGAAATATAACAATTTTACGTAAGAAATAGATTTTAAAAGCGCTAAAAGTCAAGTCATTGCTTTTAAAAACACAAAGGGTGTTTTGATTACTGTATGGTTTACAAAGTATACTACAACCATATCGGTTTTCCTGCGTGTTTCTAAAAAAATGAAATTTAACATGCTCAATTTTAAATTTTTTTATTTTTACCAAGATTAAGAGTTGAAGCTGAAGTACGAGAATCAAAGAAATATGTGTGCATGGCAATTTGCTTTAAAATAGTCTTAATTAAAAAAACCGTTTCCTAATGATCTTATTTTATTTTTTTGAGGATTACGGTGATGGTGGAGCGTTTCCCGAAATCCCCGTCGCCCAGTTTCCGTTGGAAATGGGAAGGAAAACAAACGCCAAAAAAGGCACCAGCAATACATTGGCTTTGCAAGTGGACGCCGAGGGAAAAGTTAGATATGACGCCATCGCCAAAGTCGGTCACCCTAAAGACAAGGTACAAAACTATATTGTTTTGTTTATATTTTAATCGTAATTTTGTGAAGGGTAGGAGCCATTTCTTATAAATGCATGGCTAAATGTTTACAATATGAATATTGGTTTTTTGAAGGATAAAAGCTACTTGAACACATTAGAAACATCAATAACTAAATTTTTGGCTTAAATTATTCAAAAATAAACTATAACGGTAAAAAATATATTATTTTATGTAAAAATTTAATTACTTAATAATTATATAATTTAGGTGGTCTACACAAAGTTGTCAGATATGAAAGGAACATTGATTGATGAAGAAGATGAGTCTTTTCACAGACCAGGGGATGAAGCTGTACAGTCTGTCACTGATAAAACTAGATTAGCACTCGAAAAAATTACACAAACAAAGGTACAAAATTTATTATGTTAATAAACATGGCCGTACCCAGGGGGGTAACAGGGGGATAGTTCCCCCCTGACGTTTTTGAGCAAGCACTGGATAGAATGCATTTTTTTCTGAACAAGCACTGGATAAACTGCATTTTTTTGTGAAAAGAAACTAAATAAAATGCTCAGTTAGTTTTTAAAAATTTCGCGTCTTTGGCGCGCTTTTTTAATTGTTTATTTCTTTCAATAATTTCTTTTTTTTAATATCAGACGTTTTACCCCAAAAACTTGGGGTGTATACCCAAAAAAAGAGAAAAAACGTGGAAAAAAAGAGAAAAAAGGGACAAAAAAAGCGAAATTAAGGTAAAAATAGGTCTAAAATGGCTTAAATTGCACAATTGCTAAAAACTGCAAAAATTTCGCGATGATGGTGTCATTGTGGGTCAAAAATGGCGCCATAATTTTTGGGTACTTTTTAATTTTGGGCAGGGGAAGCAATGAAATGGGGGCAAATCTTTCAGTTAAGCGGGGGGGGCATTTCCAAACCGTACATAGGTCTTGAATTAGAAATTTAATTTTGGGTTATATAAATAGTACAAAAATATTGTTATTTATGTTTGGTGTCATGTCAAGCGATTTTTGTCTCACACCCAGCATTTTTCCTTTGTGATAACATTTCTACTAATATAGTAAAATTAATAATACCAAACTGGGTTTGTTTTAATGAAAAATGATGATAATGTTGTTTAAAAAGTGCTTAATTTTTTTGGAGCAGAGGCGGCCGGTTAGGAACATTCATATAATCGCCTAATATCTTGATGATTAAAATTTTGGAAACTAATTGAGTAATTAACACATTTGAAAAACCTTCTAAATTTCAACTAAATTCACCAGAAAAAACTAATAAAAAAGTTTTTAAAAAAACTAATTAGTGGAAAAATTTTTTGTTTTATGTTATAAATTATTAAATATGCATGTAACGATCATGAAAATTAAAGGCTTAATGTTTCTTTATTTTGCACGCAACCACGTTTTTTAGCTTGTAGCAGCAGGCAACTTTTTGTAAAATTTAGGAACTAAAGCCCCCTAGTGCTGAACATCGGTGCTTTTGGTCGGGTCCGCTAGGGGGGGTCCACCCCCGGGTGGAAGGCCAAAATTTTTGAGGGGGGGGGTCCGGACCCCTCTGGCTTTTTAGGGGTGGGGGTTGGCCCCGGGTGCGAGATTTCAAATTTAGGGAGAACCCAATTTTTTAGCAAAATTTTTTTAACTCAATAATTAAAGTGTTTTTAGGTCTAATATTGAATTTTATGTATTAAAACAGCCTATTTAGGCCTAAAAAGTGTATTTTAACACTTTTTAACTAAAAAACCGTGTTTTTGACAGTAAATAAATATACTTCCAAATTGGTCGGGAGGGGGGTCAGCCTAGCTCGAGAGCGGTCAGGCCGGACCGCTCTCGAGCTTTGGGGGGGAGGAGGGGGGGCTGAATTTTTTCTAGGGGGGGTTCAAAATTTTGGCTCTAGGAGGGGGGGTGGACCCCTCTGTCCCCCCCAAATAAAAAACATCTATGGTGCTGAAGCTAGTGCTCAAAAAACCGTTTGTTTAGTTGTTTTTTTTTTGAATTTATTGATATTCAATCGTATTTCAATATTAGCTTGTTCAAACTCTTAAAAAAATGTACAAAAAATGAGTTTTCCAAAGAGGTTTTAGTATTATTTTGGTAACGTTTCTTTAAGACAAAATAAACTGAAAAGTGCAAAAATTTTCCGAGGGCTTCGCCCCCTGGACCACCCCTCGCTGGGGGGACCCTCACCCAGACCCCCCTTAAACTGTGGTTTGCCGAGACCAGGCAGTTCCCCCTTGTCGCAAAATCCTGGGTACGGTACGGCCATGATAAAGCATTTTAAACAACACAAACTTCGTTACATAATTTGTTCTTTGAATATAAAAGCAGACCTGTTCACGGTCTGACAATGCCCCCCGAATATTAGTGGCTTTGCCCCCTGTTTTACTGCCACCCCCTCCCCCCGCCCAAAAATAGAAAAGTACCTAAAATATATGGCGCCATTTTTGACCTATTATAACGCCATCATCGTAAAATTTTGGTAGGTTTTAACATATTTTAATGCTGTTTAAGCCATTTTAGACTTATTTTACTTAAGTTTTGCTTTTTTAGTCCCTTTTATTCCCTCCTTTTCTCTTTTTTCATCTCCTTTTTTTATTCTCTTTCTTCCCTGCTTGCCCCCTCCATTTATTGGCACCCCCTCGTTTAAATAAAATTGCCCCCCGTGCCCCCCATTATAGAAATGCCCTCTCAATAAAACCTCGAGGGGAGGAAGCACTGCACAGGTCTGTAATAGATATACGATATTACAACTTTAAAAACCCATAACAAAATGTTAACCCCCCCCCTTTTTATTTATTTTTGTGTTACAATATAAATATAGTAGTCTTAAACTTCAATGCAGTAAGTAATAGTAGTGTTAAATTATGAGAGACCAATATTTTAAAAGTTTTTCTCTGAATTCACCATAATATAATGAAATTGTTTGCATGGTTCGCTTTTTATTTATTTGCAAACAAATGCTGACATTATCAGACCTGTGCACGGTCTGGAAATGCCCCCCCCCCCCGCTTTATTGGAGGATTTGCTCCCCCCCCCCCGTTTTATTGCCTTCCCCTCGCCAAAAAAAAAATGAAAAACGCCAAAAAAGTACCCTAAAATTATGGCGCCATTTTTGACATATAATGATGCCATCATCGCGAATTTTTGCAGTTTTTAGTCTATTTAAATGCATTTTAAGCCATTTTAGACCTATTTTTACCTTATTTTCGTTATTTTTTGTCTATTTTCTTTTCCTTTATTTTTTTCTTGTTTTCTCCTTTTTTTCTTTTTTTTTCTTTCTCCCCTGCTTGCCCCTCCATTTTATTTTTTTCCCTCCCGTTTCAAAAAAGTTGCCCCCCGTGCCTCCCCCAGTTTCGGAATTGCCCCCAATAAAACCCCCCCGGGGGGGGCTTGGGCAGTGCACAGGTCTGCATTATCGTGGCTTAAAAAAACTGAAAGTACGCAGTGTTTGTTAATGTATTATAAAGAATATTATCTGTGGCGAACTAACGTTTGCCTTTGAAAACTTGGCGCATTGAAATTTGGCAGGATTAAACAATATTTAGTCAACGAAAGAAAAGATCATATCCATCGATGGGCATCCTCTCGGATCCTGCAGCTTAAAAGCATATTCGAAAAAATTACGGCCTCCAGAGGCTCTCAAACATTTTATAAATTTATTCTCAGAAAGTCGGAAATTTATAGCGTTCGTATCTTAATAGTAGGTATCTCAAATTTATTAGGGAAGATTAGAGTTTCGCCAATTTCAATTTTAAACGTAGGACTGTTGACTTTTTCAATTAATATAGTAAAATAAAAAGTCTTAAACTCCGCCTCTCCACGTAGGTTTCAACCAAGCTCTTTGAAACAGATCTATCTATTTGTGGGCAACCAGCAAAAAATTATGTTTCCGAAATACCATTTTTAAAATTAATAGCTATGTTATGTCCATAGGTGAAGCCTTCCGGATTTTTTTTTATTTTTTGGCGGGGGGAGGTATACCCGAATCCCGAAATTTGGGGGGTCCTGATAGTTTTTTGGGTTTACCTCAAATACCACATTTTTAGCGTTTTTAGTACTGTGACCCCCCAAATTTAAGGGGGGGGGGGGTGTCGACAATAATCGGAATTTTTGGGGGTATAACACCAACCCACCTCCCCCCTCATTGCCCACCTATAGTTATGTCCCTTAAAGTCATTTTAACCCATTAAACTGCAAAATCTACATTAAATTATTTCAAAATTTTTACGGTTTATTTGATATTTTGAAGTAAATCTTGCGGTAATTAATCCTTTTAAGTTTACAAAACATAAATAACTGATAAATATTGATTTTCTTCTCGTTTTATTCCTTCCCTCATCTTCTCCTTAATAGTTTCGACATAGCGCAGCCAGTATAATTTTTACGTTTATTTTTTAACAAAAGAATTTGTTTAATATTTAGGTAGCGGCCGCGTTGCCAGTAAAACAGGCGGAAAAACAAGCCCCGGCTCAGTATATCCGCTACACTCCCTCCCAACAAGGCGTGCAGTACAATTCCGGTGCTTCTCAGCGCATTATTCGCATGGTGGAAGCCCAAGAAGACCCCATGGAGCCACCGAAATTCAAGTTTGCATTTTATTGTTTTCCCAGTTTTTCGCAGAGAAGTTTTAGCAAGGGGAGAGAAACTTCAATTTATCAAGCACTTGGACAAAAATAAAAATTGTTCTGCTTGCTTAAACTTAAAATCAGCAATACTGACTATAATACATTTAACAAGTATTCTATCGTTACTTCCTAAATTTAAGTTTAAGCAAAGTGGCATTGTTTTCCGTCTTTCCTGTGTACGACTATCCAAAAGTTGAAGTTTTTTTTTCCTTTTTTGGGTTTTGCTCCGCAGATCTACAAAATATTCCCCGAATGAAAGAAATCAATCGCATCGCAGACATCATAGCCCCCTTACAAGTTTCTTCTATAAACAAAAATAATTTGTTTTAAATCGATTATGTGTTCTATAAGAACATTATTTTAAAAATTATTAATTATAGTAAAATTTGATAGATTTTTTAGTAAGTGTCACACTCAGCCCATTTGGGACAAGCAATAACCGTTTAAAAGGAAGTAGTTAAAAAACCGCTATTCTTACGTATGAGTTTGTTCTGTTCGTAAGTTTTCCGATTTATTGATTCTTCACACAGTCAAGTAACTTAAAAACACTAAATACTAAGCTTTTTTGTGTGTGTGACAAAGCCTACTAAACAAAGGATTTAGTGAATCTCTGTCTTCTTTTTTAGAATAAACCAGAAGATTCCCAGACCGCCTCCATCTCCACCAGCACCAGTCATGCACTCTCCCACAAGAAAGGTAATTTTGCTGCTGCTACTGATATTATTTCGTGAATATTTGTCGTTCATTACAAACATTCATTATCAAAAAAAAACTAACAAAATTTCTCTTAATTTTTATCTAAACTTGTTTAAAAAACTACGTAGGACTATCGTGACATTTTGGAAATTAACAGTGGTTTCTTGAAGAATGCCGAATAATATTATATTTTTTACTCAAATAATCAATTGAAATTTAAAATCTTAATTTAAAATTTTTTCCAAATTTTTATTTTAAAACAAAATATTAATCGAAAATAAGTTACGAATAATTAATAATTTTTGGTGTTTATCTGTTAAATTATTAATTTGGTTTTGTTTGTTTGTGTAGAAATCTCAATCTTCTCAATATTAAAACTCACTAATAAGACGGGCCAGTGCAGCATAATATGACTAAGGAAAACCTTGTTAGAGGATTTAAGAAAAAGGCATGTTATAATTATTATTGTAACTACTAAAATTGTTCTGGATGATTCGTTTAAAATCTTTTTTGTCAAAAAAATTCACAACGTATGGTTTGTTAACCTTTTTCCACCGTTTTACTATCATTTCTTACCGTTGTCGCATAGGCTAGGCATAACTATTAATATTTAGGTGACGGTTAAAGAGCAGTCTGAATGGAAAGTTCCTCCTTGTGTCAGTAACTGGAAAAATCCTAAAGGTTCTTTTTACATTTTTTATTTGTGGTACGAATATTTTTATTAAAAAGCTAAGGATTTTTTACAAAATAGCCAGTTTTAACGTTTAATAAAAATATTGGGGTTAAATTATTTAAAAGTAATATTATGTGATAGTTTATTACTGAGTAAAAGCAAAAAAATTTACTCGGCTAATTTATTATGTACCTTTTTTATTGACAACTTTTATTACCCGAGGTAAACTCCGAAATTCGTTCGACGGGAGTGGGTCGCACCTGGGGTGGGGGTTAATCTTAAATAAGCCTAGAATGGTGGGAATGATTTTTGGATAGGATAGCTAAACAGGGAGATAAGTTGAATAGTATTTTAAATTTTTAAATTCTATGTTTTTTATTATTTTTTGAATGTTTTTGTATTTTGGTTAACTTTATTTAGGTTACACAATTCCATTGGATAAACGCTTGGCCGCAGACGGGAGAGGATTACAACAGGTTTTTTTTTAATTTTTTTTATTAATTATTACCAGAATGTTTTATAATAATTAAATGTTTTCATTAATATAAACTGAAAACAATTGATTTTTATTGTAATGATATCATTACATTATCGTAAGGTTTAGATAGCTATGCTCGTTTTTAATTAAATGCAAAACTGTTGGGTTTTTGGGTTGTTATTTTTGGAACGCAAAAATGCACCTTGGTTCTAAAGAAATTTTTAGAACTTTAGCTTTTGTAAATTTATTATTTAGCAAATGTAATCAAAAGTCAAAGCAAAAAAATCAAAAGTAAAATCAAAAGCCGCTACAAATATTCTACTTTAGCTTTTATTAAACTGGGTATTTACAGATTTTCTTTATGCTTGAAGCAAGCTCAAAATGCAAAGACTAATCTTTTTCAAAAGATAACCACTTTTTTGATGTCAATATCATTTTTTTAAATAACCAGTTGGTTACATGCTGTCATTTTTAGTGTTTATGATTTTTTTTTGTTATTTTAGGTTCACATAAATGAAAACTTCGCAAAATTGGCAGAGGCGCTTTACATCGCTGATAGAAAAGCCCGAGAGGCAGTGGAAATGAGAAGCACATTAGAAAAGAAATTGGCTTCGCGAAAAAAAGAAGAACAAGAGGTAAGATTTTATTTGCTGGGCTTTTACTATTTATTTTATTTATTTTTTATTTGTTATCCTTTCTGGGGAGGTCGACTTGGGGTGGAAAATTTTAAAACCTAGAGGAGGTCAGTTGAGGTCCAATGTCCGAAGCACAATACTTTAAAACCATTAAAGGTGTAATAATTTTTTTTATAAGATAATACTACATTTTATGGAATAAAAAGCGATATTCTGGTATAAAAAGAGTTTAAAAACATTAATTTGTTGTGTTAAAAATTCACGTTTTTGGGAAAAAATTTAGTATAAAAAAGTAGTTAAAATTTTCTCGAGGGGGGGGGGTCAGATTTTAAATTTTATAGAGGGGGTCAGGGGAAAAAATTCGAAATATTTTTGGAGGGCTATAATTTTTTAATAGGTGCGAGGCACAAAATTTTGAAGCTAGGGGGATAGACCCCACCCTACCCCCCTTGTTCATTTATAGTGAAGGTTTACAATTTAAGTAATGCATTCTTTTTTGCCATATTGTTTTTATGAGTGCATTTTATCCATGTCGTGCTTCGATCTTGAACAAAAAGTATGTTATAAAACATTAATTTCAGATTAAAAAGCTCTTTTTATGGAATTTTATACTTTTTATTGTTTAAAATTCGTTTTGATCGTAAAACTTAACTTCTGAGGTGTTAGGAAGTCATTTAAAAGAATAATTTTTCCTAAACTTTTCTTAATTCGGGAATTACCTTTGTTTCCCTTTTCCCTCCTCTCTCGTCCGTGCTCATATAATATAAAGTGTCTGGTGTCTGTTTTTAGTCTAAAATGAGAGAAATGGCCGCTAAAGCTAGAGAGGAACGTGCTGGGATAAGAAAGCAAGCCAAAGCAGAGAAAGGTGACGACGAATCCAAAGAACGAGAAGAAATTAGGTTTGCCGCCATATTAATGTCAAAAATAAAAAAAACTGATATTTCGCTTTCAAAATGTATCAACTCATGTTACATAAAACTCTTTTATAAATTGACATAAACTGTTTAAAAAATCCGAAATTTTTTTTGTATATTTTTAGCCATATCCAGAAGAGGGGTACAAACGCTTTTTTTAGAATGCCTTTTTTCAAATAAACAAGATAAAATACATTTTTAACCAATCAATCGGCAGTTTTCCTCCTGTCACAAAATATAGGATATGGCTATGATAGTCATCAAACGTGTGCAATCCTCTCCTCGCGTGGAGGGGGGCTTAACGGAAAAGCATACGTGGCACGAGGTCATTATACTTCCAATCTCAAAACTGCCAACACCCTCCTCTCCTTTAAGTTTGGTGGTATCCCGGAAACATTTCTAAGTTTAAATGATCCCAGAGCTGAAAACGATGTATTTGTGAAATAACACTTCAGTAAAAATAAGTTGCAATAATTATGGTTTAAATTTCGCAAAAACAGCTTTAGACTGAAAAAAAATTCGCTGCACAAAAAAACTTAATGTCGAATTGAATAAACTTAAGAGTAATCAGGTGCCTAATATCGCTTTAAATATAACATTTAGACGAGAGCGGCGAGCGGACCGTCAGCGTGACCGAAACATCGCCCGTGCGGCTCCGGAGAAGCAAGCGAAGCTCCGGAGAGAGAAGGACCGGGACATCAGCGAGAAGATCGCTCTCGGCCTCCCGGACGCCCAGAAGCGCTCCGACGACACACTTTTCGACCAACGCCTTTTTAATCAGTCCACGGTAATTGCTTCTAAAGATATAAATTTGCAAGCAGTAAGTCCTGTGTGGTATTAATGCAAGTGAATTGTAGTTAGGTAACCTGCTGTGTCACTTTTGAAATATAATTTGGGGGTTATCTAAAAACTTAAGCCTTTCTTTACTAATTACTACAACTTTCAGGGAATCGGCTTCAGTTAACATAAAGATTTTAAGGTGACTGAAGTGTATAGATTTATGTATTTAAGCCCCAAAAGTTTAAATGAAAAATAACTACAATGTTTTCACTGATTTTAAAGTTTTGGTTCCAAGTTTACTGTTTACGGCTCTAAGTTAGTCCAATTAGACAATACACTGTTACTACGTCTGGAATCGGCGCTGGAAAAATGCGTTCAAGAGCGGAGATTTTTGTCAGCGATATTTTCAGGATGACCGCCCTTTGGTTTTGTCGCCTCCGTAAATAGCGATTTATGTCTTCGGCTGAGGTCAATGCGGCAGTTAAAAGAGAGGGTGGTGGGGAAACGTTAAAAAACCGTACGTATGGTCGGAATGAGGGATAAAAAGACCTTCACCGACCAGAAGTTGCCGATTCGGGTGAAGTTTCCAAGATTTTCCCAATTATTAATTTTCGTCTGGCAAAGGAGGCTCAAAAAGCGTATGTGGTGTTATTGCATATTAAATTATGCCTTTACTAATCCTGCGGTCGCATTCTGACGCGCGGTTAAAAGTTACCCCAGGGTAACTTTTTTTTACGTGCTTAAGGATGCGAGTGAAAAATCAATTTTACCTAGGTAAAAGTCGGGTTAAATTTTTTCTATTGTTTTAAGAATAAGAATTTATCCAACTCGAGAGGTGGTTAAATATTTTCTTCCGTAGGATTAATTTAATAAAAAATAAAATACGCGCATTGATTAAATTTTTTATTTTGCGCGAGGTGGTTTTGCGGCGCGAGAAAAAAAATTTTAAAAAAATTCATTGCAATCATTTTCTGTCCCATATGCGGCAGGTTTATTTATTTACAATATATATTTATTTTTTTATTTTCATTGAAATGGATTTATCGGGGTAAATATAAGGGTTTCTTCAGAATGCGACCCCTGCACTTTTTCAAATGTTAATAAATAAACAAATAAAAAAACGCCACTTGCGGGACTTAGATCCGTCGCAAAGAGCAACATAATTTTATGTTTTTATAAAATAGTTGGTCACAGTGTATAAAACGATTCCAAAATTATTTGATTTCGGTTTAAAAAACAAGCAAACTACAAAATAAAAACCAACTACGGTATAAATGTAATTTGAAGTTACATACGTTAAGTGGTATCAAAATAATTTTTCAAATAATCAAAACAATATATTCGGCAATTTTATAATCACAAAACTACGTTGGTTTCAATACTTACTAATTTAGTTTTTATATTAACAATAACATGGATTTTACATTTACATTTTACATTTCTTACAAGTAAATATTTTTTTAAAGTTGGTTGCTAAATTTTTTTATATTGGGTATTCAGATAACGCACCGAGCTGGCCTCAATAATTTCCAGTATTGAATTGAATATTTATAATAAAACATTTTAAAATTTTTAGCAAAAACGGTTTGAAATTAAAGATTTAATAACAAATTTTAACAATTATTTTTTAAATTACTCATTTTGAAACATAAATAGAAATTTGTTTAAGGGGTAAAATTGACTAATCTTTAAATATTTTGTAAAAAGGCGAGAATTAAAAAAAACATGCGGTTTAATCAGTTTTAATTAAAAATCGTCATAACCCCACAATTTTAATTGGTCCGCTCATATCTCCATACAAAATTACGAGATCAGCCAAATATAATTCAACTTTTAAATCAAATATAGCTGATCTCAATAATTTGCAGTATTAAATCGGTTATTTAACAATAAAAAATATAAATTTAAAATAAAAATGGTAACACAAAAGTTTGAATACTTAATATTTTGATAATTATTTATCAAATTACTCAATTTTGAACAAAAATGTAAATTTTTTAAGCGGTAAAATTGACTAATTTTTTGTATGTTTTGTGAAAAGTATTAAAATTATTAAAAGTACTAAAACTTCGTAAAATAAAAAAACGCTTATTTAGATCAACCAAAATATGTAGAATTTTTGGTTTTTTTGTTTTGAACCATTTGAACGAATTAAGGACAAAAACCAATAGTTCAATTTTGGGCATTCTAAGATCATTTTTTTAATTTAAAAAAAAATTGTGCTTATTATTTATATTGAAATGCCAAAATTTTAGGAAAAATAAAAAAACTATCGAAAATAAAAGTTTTTGGTTTTGTCTTTTAAAACTTTTGGAAAGCAGTATTAACCATTTGTGACACCTACATCTACGTCGTATGTGTCACTTCCGCTTTCGGATGTAAAAAAATTAAAAAAAGGCGTTAATAAAAGGCGATTCTCTTTTTCCTTCTTTTTCAGCGGCTTAAGGCGTAATAAAGAGCACGCCAGAGTCGACTTTGAAGGTTGCGTGTTCGATTCCTATACCGGCCAAATTTTGAAATAAATTTGGCTGTTTAAATTTTTCAGCGCCTGATTATTTTCATTATTTTATTTGGGTCGTTAAACTTCTTTTATTTAAAGTTAGACCATACTATATTTACTGCATTCTTATTTGTATTTGTATAATTTTGTTATCAGATAAAACAAATTAGAGAAACAAAAATTCTTAAAAACTATTGTATTGCTCTTTAAAATAAAAACAAAATTAGTTTAAATGGCCTAACAGCCCGGTTATACAGGCTATCAAGACCCAATTTACTAAAAGCCAGTGGTTTGTTTATTCCGGCTAAGCTTTCGCCGCTTGATGACATCAAAATGTCATATCCCAATTGTTCATTAAAATACCGATATTCTTTTTATTTCTCGATTTTAATTCACGCGAGTTTATAACCATTATTATAGCATAAATAAATTAATTCTAACTAAAAATTAGGACGTAAAAATAAATTTAAAAAAAGAAAGTTTCTGCTTAAAGGTGCGGTGCGAAGTCAAACTTTTTGTCTTTAATTTTGATAATTTTTTGTGAAAACCTTACCCCTGCCCCCAAGAACCCAAAAAAATTTTATCAACAAAATATCTCCAGTGATTCAGGAGTCATGACCCCCTCAAAATGGCGTTTTTTGACAATTCTTTACGTGAAAGACTGCTCAATGGGTATAACAATTTATGTTACAAATTATGCACTCAAAGAGAGCGGCTATTTTGTACTTTTTTGTTGTGGCTACTTTGTACTTTTTTGTTGTTGCGTTACCGTACAAAAAAACCTTATTTTCTTCGTTATAAACAACAAACGACGTCAGTGATTTTATGAAGTTTGCCCAACCTTTTTTTCCTTCACTTCGTGTTTTTAACGAAAAAATCCAGGGTTTTTTGTACAAGAAACGCAATATCTCGACAAATACTGCACTAATTTTAACAATCAAGGTATCAAATTAAAGTAGAAAGTAGCCGCTTTTTGAGTGCATAATTTGTAACTTAAATTGTTATACCCATTGAGCAATCTTTCACGTACAGAATTGTCGAAAAACGCCATTTTTGGGGGTCATAACTCCTGAAACACTGGAGATATTTTGTTGAAAAAATTTTGTGGGCTATTGGGGGCAGGGGTAAGAAAAGAAATAAAAAAACCCATTTGGCAATTTTTGAAAGGTCATAAAATGAATTTTTTTAAACCGTTAAAAATATTTGAGCGAAAAAAGTGCAAGGTTTTTAGTGGCACACATACTTAACTGAAACTTACTTTTCCAAACTGTTGTGTGTTTTTTTTTAATTTTGCACAAAAATATTAGCTGTTTTTGCATTAAAAACGTAGAATAAAGAAATGTTTCGGGTATTGGAATCTTTATTCATACTTGCCGCATGTTAAGGAATTGTCGCAGAAATATGTTTTGCTAAATATTTCGAAAATTTGAGAAATTAAAAAAAGCAAACTGTTCTTCAACCTCTTAAAATTTTTAATAACAAGCTGGGACTTATCAATCTAAACTTTATTCGTATTTTTAAATCCAAGTTTTAAAACAAAATCAAAAAATACACTAAGATATTTAAAATTTTATTTTTCTATTCCAAATTAAATATAATATTGAATCTTGTATGTGTGCTTTGTGCTTGTTTGGATAAAATACTTCATATTTAAATTGTACATAATTTATTCGAATTCTTTCCATGTTTTATTTTTTTTCCTGAGAAACCTAATATTTAAAACGTAAAATATTATTTTTGCATGATTACATGTGATTGTTTTAGAAATAATAATTTTAAACCCAAATACCACGAGGAAGCTTCAAATCTAAAAAAAAACTAAATTTTTTTGTCAAAACCTATCGAAAATTAAGGCTCCATGTTCCAAATGGTTCATGAAAAATGGTTCCAAATGGTTCCGAAAAATTTCTGATAATACTTTAAAATTGCAAATTTTAATTAATTGCGGTCCTTGGAAAATCCCCAAGCAGTCCATTTACAGTCTATATTTAAATAGACGTAATGTGTGTGTGTGTGTGTAAGTTTGTCTGTCTGTCTGTCTGTCTGTCTGTGTGTTCCCTTACTCCTCCCATTTAACGGATTAAAGTGAATTAGGTATCGTTGGAAAGCTTATATCCCAGGAAATGTCGTAAGGGGTTGAAATTTTGAAACAACTTACATGGACATCTTTATACTGGACAACGCCTTTTCACCAAAAGGGGAATCTATGGATTTTGGAACTTAAAAAAATTTTGTCTAGGAATTGGCTTAAACCTATTGGTAAGAGTAATTAGCCAATGTAAAACCAGAATATTATGTTTTGTGGAAAAAAGAACATAGACATCTTTATACTGGACAACGTTGTTTCACTAAAGGAAGGAATGACCTTGCTCCCCAACTATAAAAGGGATTGGGCTAAATGAGATATTATTGCAAAGCTTACAGTTCTAGGGTTTTTCATAAAGAGGTTGAAATTTAGAAAAATTTTGCATGGACATTTTTAGCATGGACAACGCATTTTCACAAAAGGGGGAAACCTATGGACTTTGGAAATTAAGATTTTTTGTCTCTGAATTGACTCGAACTAATTGATTAGAGTAAGTAGCCAATGTAAAACCAGAATGTGCTGTTTTTTGGTAAGATTAACATTAACATAGACATCTTAATACTGGACAACGTTTTTTCCCTAAAAAGGGAACGACCTTCCTCCCCAATCAGAAAAAAAAATTTGGCTAAATGGAATATCATTGCAAAGCGTACAGGTCGGGGAATGTCATAAAGGTGTTGAAATTAAAAAAAATCCATGGACATCCTTAGGCTGGACAACACATTTGCACAAAAACGGGGTCCCTATGGATTTTGGAAGCTAAAAATTTTTTGTTGAATTGGATTAAACTTATTGGTTAAAGAATTAGTCAATTAAAAGCCAGAATATTATGTTTTTTAGAAAGCTAAACATGAACATCTATATACCGGACAACGTATTTTAACCAAAAGGGGGATGGACTCCTCTCCCCAACCGCAGAATAATATAGGTTAAATGAGGTATCATTGCAAAGCTTGCAATTCGAAGAATGTCGTAAAAGTGTTAAATGTTTAAAAAATAACCTGGACATTTTTAATCTGGACAACACATTTTCACCAGAGGGGCCCCATAAATTTTAAAAGTTAAATTTATTTCTATTGCTAACTGTTGCTATTGTCATTGCTATTTATTACCAATAGATATTAGTAAATGGAAAGCCAGCGTATCGTTTTTTTTGGCAAAATACACATGAACATTTTTATTTTGGACAACGAATTTTTTTAAAAGTTGGGATGGACCTTCCTCTTTAACTACAAAAAATATTGGCCTAAATGATATATAATAATCATTGGAAAGCTTACAGAGAGAGAGGGGAAAACAAAAAAAAAAAGAAAAAAAAGAAAAAAAAAAAAACAGAAAAAAATTAGCAAATTAATCTGAGAAATACAGATATAATTATTTGTCAGCCGTATGGCTGATACGGGCTACTTGTTTTTAGGAATAGCTAAAACATTACTGAAACTAAAAAAGTTCTCTTAAAATTGAAAACTATGTGTTGTTTGTTTACGTTTTCTTTAAATTTAGGCTTAATATTTTTAATTATGCTATTTTATATAAGTAATCGCAATTTATTTTTGTTTAGTGTATTGTTTTACAAACTTTTGTAGATAAAAAAAATAAAATGATCATATCATAAACAAGTTGTTTGTGGACTATTTTTTTAAGAAAAAAAATAATAAAAGAGTCATCGTTTTTATCTGTTTACGGATTTTTTGCAAAAAACTTTGCTTATTAGATCTGGCACTTCCACACGGTTTTAAGTTTAGTAATTTTACAAGCTTCAACTACTAAATTTAGAAAAACAGCCATTTAAAACCTGGTTATTTTCTTCTCCGAAAAAATCATAAACATAAAGTAAACCGAATGCGAAATTCTATATTTTAGTTTATTTTTGCATCAGAACTGTACGTATAACAACCCATATTACATCACAATAATTTTTAATGTGAACTATATTGATTTTATTATACTGCCATTTTCTGTTATCATACATACAAAAATTCTATATACTGAGCCATTATAATCATTATCATTGTACACTGACGAACTTTTTTAAACAAAAAGCGATCACTCCGAATTCGGTCTCTTTTTCAGCGTAACCAGGAAACGATCGATAGATTTTAACGCCTTCGGATATATTTGTGATCCCCGGTAAGCAGTTACCCAGACCGCAGTTTCGAAGCATTTCTAAAAATGTGGGAAACCGCGCAATCTCCGCCACCTCCATTTCCAAAATTTCGTTGAACAACAAACTGTCCCCGATTTCTATTTCAGTTAATTTTCCTAAATTCACAGCGGATAGAGTTCACGATTTGGTAACATTTATTATAAAAATTAACCGACAAGAAAAATCACACTAGCAATTCATAAAATTTCGCGAATTCATAAATATTTTAATGCGTATAACAGCGCCTGTTGAGTTGAATGCTTCATCTGAGGCGGCTGCACGTTGCAAAATTTTCTCCACAACGACTAAATCATGAATTCTAACGTTAAAGTGGCAGCACCTACATAAAATTTTCTTCTGGTTTTATGGATTAGGTGGACTTCAAGCCTGAACTGGGAATCGTACCTAACTTACAGGAAAATGAGGCATTAAATTAATTGGAACTTAAACTCCTAGTAAACTTTGTTTACCAGTTCAGTTCTCGTAATCGATCAAAGTAACAAAGAGATATTGAGGTGCGTGAAAAGTGCGTTCGCAACTGTCGAATTGCCTTTTATTTTTGTGTAGGGCAACCGCGAAAAAAACTACTGAACCTACTATTACTGAACTAAAACACCATACGGAACGACCAATCAGATGCGTCCTAACTCCTAACTATTGTCATGCAAACTAAACCACATCTTATGTAAATTAATTCTTACGTGATTTTGGTGGATTGCCTCTCCTTGGTTACCAAGATAAAATCTTTTTTCCACAGTGGTGGTCTCTTACTCCAACTATTATGGTGTGTAATTTTGTAAATTTTAAAGCTAATAAGTTTTGTACTTCAAATTCGGATTCTGTTCTAGGTGCTAAAGAAAGGGTATTTGTGAAAATACTTCTTTAAGAATTCACTTTTTTATTACAGCTTATTTTTTATTTCCAAAATGTGGTGCGCTTAAAATAACCTTAATATGGACTCCAAACTCCTCAAATAACATTAAAATCAAAAGGTTTCTTACTTTTTGATTCTATTTTTTTAGAAATTCTGTTTAAAAAATGTTCTGGGAAAACTGTATATATATGTATATACAGTTTGCCGTATCTATAGATACGGCAAAAATGGTCTTCTATTTTGTTAATATTTGTGAATCAAAATAATAATGTTAAATCTGTCAAAAAATAGTAATCTAAAGATAAATAAAAACAACTGTTTACTGTTTATTTCATGACGACTTATCTAACACTAAAAATATTTATTATTAAAATCTAAAACTAAAAAAATATATATACGGACGGGCAAGTCCTTTTATGGATTGCAGAAGGTGCCATGCCAGTATTTTTTTAATGATTTTTATATAAAAAAAATCATACCTTCAAAACAACGTCCTTCCCAAAATTTCGACCCGTTTTTGATGGCTTCAAAATATTGCGGCAACACATGAAGCGAAAACCTGGTCATTTTGCAGCAAAAACTAAAAAAAATAAAATAGTTTACCATAATAAATAAAAAATTATTTCACCAACATTAATATAATTTTAAAGACACAAGTGGTGTAGCGTGTAGGTATAAACGTTAACGCGTTAAAACCAGAGCAAAAAAAACAAGAAAAGCAGAACAAAAAAACCCGCCAACACCAGACAGCAACAACAGACGGAGAAAACGAACACACACGCAAACACACAAAAAACCGCCGAAGCACACCACGACAACCAACGCGCCCCCCCCCAACAACAAAAAAAAAACAAAACAAACCAAAAACACAAACAAAAAAAAAAAAACAAAAACACAAAAACAAACAAAAAAACAACAAACACAAAAAAACACAAACAAAAAAACCCAAACAAAACAAAAAAAAAAACACACAAAAACAACACACACAAACACAAAAAAACCAAAAAAAAACAAAAAAAAACAAAAAACACAACAAAAAACAAAAAAACCCAAAAAAAAAAAACACAAAAAAAACAAAAAAAAAAAACAAAACACCAAAACCCCACAACCAAACAACCCACAAACACCCAAAACCCCCCAAAAAAAAAAACAAAAAACACCACCACCAAAAAAACAAAAAACACCAAAAAAACAAACCACAAAAAAAAACCACACCCCCTCAAGGGTAACGGGCCAGAAGAGCCATGGGACGTTAGAGCTAGGTACTAAAGAGTCGAAAAAAAGGCACCTAAGAGCCAAGCAGCGGGAACGAAAGGGACAAAAGAGCCAAGTAGGAGATAATCACGAAAAACACCCAAGAGCCAAGGGTAACCTAAGAGCCTGACTTTTTAGGACCAAAGAGCCACAAAATAGGAACTTTAGAGCCTTTTACTGCGCTTTGTTTTTTAATAACGTTATTTATGACGTAACTTTGCTAAGTAACACATCAGAGGGGACTTTAGAGCCATATTTTATTTTTTTAAATATAACCAATTTTCTATTGCAACAGATTACAGAGGAACTTTAGAACCAAATTTTATTTTTTATAAAGTTTTTTTAATGACTCCAATGTGTATGCGTTTTTAATAGTTCTTTACGAATAATTTATTTTCGTTGATTGTATTCCTGATTGGCCAAACAAAATAAAAGGCTTCGATAATCGCAAAATACTATTACTTAAATTTTTGTTTAAATAAAATGAGTGCGCTATTCCAAAATGTCTATTTACAATTATCGTATCTGCATTCCACGTATTTTTGGTTTGCCGAACTCACAATAATATAACAATATAATAATAATATAATAATAATAATAATAATAATAATAATAATAATAATAATAATAATAATAATAATAATAATAATAATAATAATAATAATAATAATAATAATAATAATAATAATAATAATTAATAGTTTTTGGTTTAATAATAACTTTTATGTATTATTTTTATTTGACACGGTACTTTAATTTTGGTGGTATTGTTTTGCTTTCAATAAAACACTATAATATACAAAGGTACAAAAAAATCTTTGTACGGATACTTGACATCAACTTTTAACAGGCCTTTTAATTAACAATTTTAAACGTGCTTGAAAAACTTAAAAATTGGAATTTGTTTCTTCACTAAATTTTTGGGAAAACTAACATTTCGGCTATTTTCCGTGGCATAAGTTTTTCCGCTGAACGCATGTTTTTTTGGTTTGTAACTTAAATAAATTATATAAAGTATCTTAAGTAGACAAAACTAAGAAAATTAAATATTTAAAATTGTCTCCATTAGCTAAAGTGTAAATATGTTACTTTATAGCCAAGTTTGTCTATCGGTCGTCAAGAAACACCATCAGTATCACATACCGACAGAGAGAAAGATTGCTTATTTGGAATAAAATTTGTTAATTTAAAGGCATGAAAAATAAATTTATCGCAAATTTGTGGCGAATTTAAAGTTTAAAAATAATTACAAAACTATTTCAATGCTTAAAACTTTCGAATTTGTATATAAACGTAATTTTATTAACGACTGTTTTACGTTTGGCTCTTTAGTCCCTCTTATGCTGAGATTTACGCATATAAACGTTATTTCTAAACAGTTCCTTCCCTTTTGGCTCTTTAGTCACTATGTGTCTCCCTTTTGGGCTCTTTGGTACCCAGCTCTAAGGTCCCGCCATTTCCTTCTCCTAATCTCTTTGCTTTTCTCCATTGGCTCTAAGGTGACCTTTTTGTGGCTCTTTGGTCCCAAAAAGTGCGGCTCTTAGGTCCCAAAATTGTGGCTCTTTAGTACCCGTGGCTCTTCCGTCTCCAAATCATATGAGTCTGTGGTAACCTTTTAAAATGGCTTGAAGCTTTTTTAACAAATCGAGTTATGAAAATTATAATAAACGATTCTATTTTATCAGCATACCCAGTTATCAGTTTAGTACCACAAGGTTGAGTTTTAGGACCGTTTCTTTTCGTAGTATATATAAATGACATTATTAATTGCATTCAAAATTCAGAAATAAGACTTTTTGCAGACAATGCAAAAGTCTACACGTGCTTTACAGAGCATGATGATAATAGAATAAAACTACAAAGTGATCTAGATCGAATTGCTAAATAGGCAACTGGGGTCGCTCCACTAAACGCGTGCTGACTAGAAGCTAAGTTAGCACCTTGTTTAAAATTCTTGATAATGTTATAATTTTGAGGGTTTTTTCAAGATATGTTATGGGACTACTTTTTTCAATGGGATAAATTAAAATTTACTTAATTTTATGCATATTTGTTTCAAATAAAATCTAATAAAGCCTTAACCCCTAGTTATGAGTTTTTCTAACCCTTAACTAGGGGTTATTGTCTTATTAGCTTTTATTTATAACAAATATGCATAAAATTAATAAAATATGGTTTTATGCCATGCAGACAAAGAGTTTAAGAAGGTTTCTTGAGAAAAAACCCAGAAATTAAAACGTTATCAAGAGTTTTAAACAACGTGATAACATAGCACCTAGTCAGCACGCGTTTAGTGGACCGGCCCCTGACTGGCAGCTTAATTTATTTGAAAATAAATGTGAAGTTTTACATATAGATATATGAGTACAACTTCTGAACAAACGGATTATTACTTAAATAATAAGAAGTTACCTAAAACTAATATAGTCAAAGACTTGAGCGTTTACATTAGCAATGATCATTGTCAAATAATAGCTAGTAAAGCCATGAAAACAGCCATTTTAATTTAGATGTTTTGATTCACAATCAGTAAAAAATTATCTTATTGTCTATAAATATTTTGTACGTCCTACAGTCAAATAAAAACATTTTCAAGTGCTGTTTGAAGTCCGTATCTGATTAAAGACAAATACTTTGTGGAAAAAGTCCAGCGTGTTTTTACTAAAAGGGTTTTCAAAATTTTTAACTTGAAAGACAATAGGTACAACAGCAGGTTGAGTGTACAGGTGAATTTAAAAACTTTGGAAAAACGCAGAGAAAAAGCAGATATGATTCAAACATTTAAGATAATAAATAAACTGGTAAATATAGACTTTAATAAATACTTTCTTCCGAATACAAATCACACAAGGGGTCATTCAAAAAAGTTAAAGATGCCGAAACATTGCAAAAAAATGACGTTAAAAAAAACGTTTTAAAAAAATCTTTGCTTGAGATCATCAAAAATGACTAAAAGAAGAGCTTTAATATCTAAAACCTTTAGTCATTCTTTTCTAGTAAGGCAGCCGGGTTTTCTTTGTAATAATATGCAAAATGTTGTTTTTGTTTCTAATCACGTAGTGTAACTCAACTGAGTTGCACATTATATACTTACTAATTATGTAAAACTGTGATTTGTGCTTTGCTAAAAAAATCTTAAATCTTAAAACAACAAAACAAACATAGGACCGGCCCCCAATGATGATTGCCACTTTTGTAAACATGCGTTGAGAATCATAAATTGAAACCTTAAAAAAAGATTACAGTTATGCATTCATTAATAAGCCAATATTTTGAAAACAAAACTTTTTATTAGGATAAGTAAAAAAGCTCTTTGGTATGCCGCTATAACAAATTTACGATTTTATTTAACCTACATCTATTTGGTTATTTTTTAAGACGTTTTAAATGCAAACCATTGTTTGTAATTTTCGAATTAATTTTTTTATGAGCCTTCTTAATTTTTAAACACTTGTTGCTGTTTACACGGTAGTTTTACACGGTTGCCTTCTACGGTAGTTTTTAAGCTTTAAGCTAATTTATATATAATAAAAAAGTACTTTTTAAATATATATAGTTTAATTTCTTTTTGTTTCAATTAGGAAACATACACAAACTAAAAACATATATAAAAAATAGAGCAAAATATGTAATTACATAAATTTTTCAGAAAAAATATTGCCCCTAGAGCTTTTAAAAGCTCTAAACAAATCTTTGTTTTGTACGTTTTTGACTTTATTGGTGCACGTAATGACCTCAACTGAGGCCCTAAATGATGTTTAACCTTCCTATATGTAGCTACATACTTTTGCATTATTTTTATTTAGTATGTTTTTGGTTAAAATCACAACAACTCTGAAGTTTTATGTACTTTAATTATAAATCAAAAAATTATAAAATAACAAGCGCAAGCTAGTTCTTTGCGTTCTTGACATCGGCTCGGCTCGGGCATAAGTTTTTTTGTTAGTTATTATTTTTTTAAAAGTGACAATCAAAAAAATTGTTCTAAGTCAAAAAAATAAACTTTTTGCTCCTGAAAATTGCGTTTTGAAACCGAAAAACTGAGAAGTTGACACCTTGCGACGTTTTTACTTAAAAAATTTTTAAAAATGTTATTATTAAGCTTAAAATAGGCGTTTGAAAATTTATTTATTTCTGTTTGGCACGGGTCTTTTGCAAGGCAACATATAACCTTTAATTTTCAAAATTTTGCTAATGATCGTAAGGCTGACTTGGAGTGGGCTAGCCTTTATTTCGGTCACCAGTTTTATTTTTGCCATACTTAATTATTTTGTTATGTTATCCATTCAGCCGTACTCAATTATTTACTTTGCGATGGCAAAAATAACAACTCGTAGCCGAAAATAAGGCAGGCCGAAATTAAGTCAGTTCGTATAACCAAAAATATATAACATATGCTATATTTTTTCGGATAAGTTTGCAATAAATAAATATTATAAAACCGTTTTAAAGAGTTGTCGAAAAATACAAAGATAACTTCTGCATTTAAGAATCATTTGTCGAACTGCAAAGTAAATATTTGGACAGCAAGCGATAATATTTCTCTATTGTACATCAAACAATTTTGAAAGACATCAAAATAAAAATGCAGTAATTATTATCCCTTCGGTATTTTTTCATACAAAAGCGCGTTTAAAACGCGAATGGTGGAGTGTGCTAGTGCTGATCAATACTAAACTTGGCTGACCACAAGTCTGAAACACCTGTCGGTTCTTTTATACACAGACATGCGAAACGCCACATACAATCCGCATGTGAGCAGCCATAATAACAAAAATCAAAGGTGGATAATACGATGTCCCGGATATGTCCCGGATGATCGTATTATCCACCTTTGCAAAAATATATAACATAATATGTTTTATATTTTTGATAATAATACCAAAGAGTTAAAGTTATTGAAAAATTAAAAAATTACATTGGTTTTTGATGTTAAAAACTTTTGTCATGTCAATAAATGTAAAAATGTAGCTCGAAAAAAATCGTGTGAATATTTTTAAGCCTATTTAAAAATTATAAATTTCGAAATTCTGCATCTGAAGTCTGGTTGCATATCTAACCAAACTTGATATGTGAGTTTTTTGGCACCCCCCCCCCTCTTCCTCCCGCTCGTCTTGAATCCTCGTTGTGGTAAAAAAAATATTGAGTAATTGTCATATGGATTTATTAAGGTAAATATAAACCGCTGTGTATAAAAGTGTGGCTTTCATGTTTAAAAAAAACCTTAATCAAGAATGTATAAGAATAAGGTTTGTTAAATATCGCTATTTAAAAACACGGATGGCGGCGCCGCCGTGCCGGGGAGGTCGAGCGTGGTCAGGCAACGCCGGTGTCACCACGCCGGTTTCTTGAATATTATCGAAACAACTGTTCTAATTAAATGTTAAGCAATTCACTGTGTCATATTTTGATTTTGGAATAATTACTTTTTTTTTAAAATAATCCACATGGGCGAGTTTTTCTGCTTAATACTGTCGAATAAAATTTTAAAAAATTTCTTCTGTATTGGGTTTTGTAAGTAGCGGTTAATTTTGGAATAAATTTAAAAAGTGTTAAATAAACCGTTTTGTCCTTCTAAGCAATGTTTTCTAACTCACTTCGCTTTCAAACCGAAGAAACAAGGAGTGGTGAATTTGAAACAACAGCACAAAATACACCATCCTTTTTAAATATAGTCATATTCATTTATTACTGGTAAAAATTAATCTGAACATTTAAAATTTAAGTTTTTAACCACTCCGTACTTATTTTATGCAATATATTATAAAAATCCGTTTGGTTTAAACAACAAATACTTTTATATTATTGTTTAGCGCAATGTAGTGGTTTTGATTAGCCACAGGCCCACAGGATACAAAGTTCTGTGGGATTTGATCTTTTGATATATTTTTTTTAATTTAAACTTTTATTTATTTCTTGTTATTTAAAAATCACCATTTTTATAAGTCAGATAACCCCCAATAATTTATTTTTAAAAAATATATTTTACTTAAACACTATAGTCAATAAATAATATCACAAAAAAAATTAAAATTTTTTACAAAACAATCAATTAAACGGTGACGCCCTTTGAGCCTATCAGCATATAGTTTGACATTTGATTTTGTTCCTAAATTTTTTTGGTGCAAAAATATTTGGCATTTTTAAAGCTTGAATCTACATATCAGTTGTAGCGTTTGAGTTGTAGCGTTTATGAAAATATAATGTTTCTGCGCAGAATTTGGTAAATTAATGTGCAGCTCCATTGGGGAACTTTTCTTCGATTATAAACACTCAGTTAAACCGTAGTTAAACAGTAGTTAAACCGCTTCATCAAGCAATACGT
>JASAMX010012058.1:0-11888 GCA_030248175.1 Microlaimidae sp. YZB2_3
TTGTTATTCCAGTGCAAACTTTAAAATTTCTGTTACACTTAAAGATCAAATGAGGTTTAAAGTCTTTTTTGATAGTGGCCGAAATTAAGGCGCGAGCCATTAATTTTGGCCACCTGGAAAAAACTTGCTATAACTATTGCCAAAACGAACAATAAAAAGTTTTAAAGGTTGTAAATTTATCCTTAGGTATTATTCTTAGTACATATAGCTTAATTTTCTCCCATTTGCAAACTTTTATAGTTATTAGCAAGACTTTAAATAATTATGTTACCTTAAACCTTAAAAAACAAGTTTTATTAACCTGTATTTTTTATTGATTTTTTTGGCTTAAAAAAACGTCAAAAAAAGTCAAACGAGCAACAAAATTCTTTAAAAATACGGTAGTACGATGATATTTGAAAACAGCAAAAAACGGTAGGTTCTTTCACCTAAATTTTAAGGTGGCCGAAATTAACGGAATCTTAAAATGCGCAGTTAGTTAAACACATTGCAAAGTGATTTTGAAGAAAATATCAAAACATGAAAATTAACAATTTTGAGCCTTAAATAAAAGATATTTTAAGATTATATAGTGCTTTGTTCTAAATTGGATGCAGTTTAAAGCAAAATTTAAAAAAAATCACAAAAAATTCACTTTTTGTATGAAAAAGTTGATAATGCAGAATAACAAAAATAAAAAACTTTTGCAAAAACACTTTATTCAACATTAATCCAGTTACTTTTGTGCTTTAAAAATAAGCCAAATTTCTAACACCCTAAATTGGTGGCCGAAATTAAGGCCTGACCGAAATTAAGTCAGATACCATAATTATCAACATTATTACGTAAAAAAAGTCTGTATGTGTGCACTAAGCGCGTGTGATATATGTGCGAGGACACTTCTCTGCTTCCTTCCCCTTAATTTTTTCCCAGAAGTTGAAG
This sequence comes from Microlaimidae sp. YZB2_3, assembly GCA_030248175.1. Classification (NCBI taxonomy): domain Eukaryota; kingdom Metazoa; phylum Nematoda; class Chromadorea; order Desmodorida; family Microlaimidae; species Microlaimidae sp. YZB2_3. The sequence goes on from JASAMX010012058.1 coordinate 922, forward strand.
CGCCGCTCCAAGTCTTTCTGGGAACTGGGATCTGGGAAACAGGTGTACGGGCCCTTAGCAAAGATCTTATTCTGAATAATGTTTTGATGCAATGTGCAATTGTTAACTTTTAAAAGACAAATTATATCTGATATACTGTAAACAAAACGCAATTTCCTTATTAACACGTGGCATTTTATTCCATTCCAGTAAACTTGAACCCTGAATCGACCAAAGTCACGTAAGAAATAATTTACATAAGCATAATTGGCACACCGCTGATTTGTTGTTCCGTGTAATATGTTTATTTTAGTAATAGTACGTTAAGCAGTTTTTGCACGGGAATCCAACAAAAAAAATGCGCTTTGACAAATGGCAAACGCACTTTTCAACCAAAACGTATGCAAATTATTTCTTACCTGACTTTGGTCCATTGCGTTTTATTACAAAATAAATTTTTTTTACTATCGAAGTTTTGCCACAATATTACCTTGTAATACTTAAAGGTTTTCTAATTATATTAAGTGGCTCCAAAAGTTTAGTCTCATTTAAAGTGATGAATTTGTTGAAACATTAGTATACAATCGGTAATATATTCTTGAATTATCTGTTTTGCGTTTCTTTATAACCGCCACAATAAGCGCTGGTATAATCAACCACTACGGTACAAAATCCACTAACGTTGAATCTTGTATAAATAAAAATGATTTTAAGTACCAATTTTATAAGAAAAATTTCAATTTTTTTCAATTTTAATTACAATTTCACCAGAAGAAAAATCATAAAAATAATCTAAAGAACTGGTTTTAACAATAAATTATTTTTATTTTTGACCAAAATGTATTATAATCTTTCGATTTTTTTGGCGATTTTGTACCGTAGTGGTTGATTTTGTAAGTAAAAACTGCCGGTTTTTTTTGCAAAGTGCAATATTTCAACAAACCCACTAAAGGTCACAAAATGAAGAACAAAATATAATCTTAGTTTTAATTTATTCGATCAAATCAGATTTTTGTATGTAAAAAAAACTATCATGTGGTTTTACCCACATCATTTTTGATATAATCAAACGGAAGTTCAGCCTTTTGATTTAAGTTATAAAAAAATTCATCACTTATTTCAAGTAAAATGAAAATTTGGCTGATAACAAAGATTTGAAGTTGACCTAAAGCATACAAATTCTATTTTTTCAGATGTACTGAAAGAAAATGAGAATTCAAAACCAAAGCCTAATGTTAAAACTAAATCAAAACAAACCCGCAAAAGTTCAGATGTTGTGAATTTGGTCGATTTGCATGATTTTAGAGCGGCGATTGTTTATTTAGTCAACAAAGACCATCTGAATAACTTGTTTTTGAGCCTTCAACTTTTGAGCAAAAACTTCAAGGTGGGTGCTTATTTTTTAAATCTTCATGACAGACAGATACAAGAGTAAAAGTCTATATGCATGCGATTGTAAGTTTAGTAGCCTGGGTTCCTATATTTGAATCAAATCTGAAAAACCCGTCAGCCAACTCCTGTCTCCTCCCATTATATACAAATAGCAACGAGACGTGCTATGTATTATTCGCGTCTGAGAGAGTTAACGATAATTACGCAACACATAAACTTTGTTATTTATAACAATGTTAAATGATTTTTTTAAAATTAAATGATTTTTCTTTTAAAAATCAAGGATGGCGCGGGAGTGCCACGGGGCGATTTAGCCCCGCGGCACCGCGCCAATCATTATTAGAGAACGTGGGTAAATTTTGAAATTCAGAACCTTCTTCTTCTTCTTCTTCTTCTTCTTCTTCTTCTTCTTCTTCTTCTTCTTCTTCTTCTTCTTCTTCTTTTTCTTCTTTTTTTTTCTTCTTCTTCTTCTTCTTTTTCTTCTTCTTCTTCTTTTTCTCCTTCTTTTTCTTTTTCTTCTTTTTCTTTTTCTTCTTCTTTTTCTTTTTCTTCTTCATTTTCTTCTTCTTCTTCTTCTTCTTTTTTTCTTCTTCTTTTTCTTCTTCTTCTTCTTCTTCTTCTTCTTCTTCTTCTTCTTATTATTATTATTCCAACGCTCAGTTCTTAAAATCAATATTCGTCCTTCGTTACTAATTGATCAAAAATAACCATAAGCTCATTGGAAAGAAGAAAAAATTACGCAACTTTCTTAGGAAGCACATTTTTCATTTAGGTCTTTGTTATTGATTTATTGATCAAAATAAAAAATTGAAAAAATAAACAAATAAAACTCCCAACCGCACAATAACAGCCTTTTGGCAACAATAAGGATAATACAGAGTAGACAACGAACAGCCCCTCATAGAAAACGCACAAAAAAAGCAGAAGACGGTACTCGGTTTTAAGGGGTGGCGGAAACCGAACCAGTTCCCAGCGTCATCTACTTCAACCGCGCGGAAACCGGGGAAAACAACAAAGTTCTTTTTTAATTCTTGCATTACTGATGACAAAATTAATTCAAAATTTTATTGAAAAAAAAATAATAAGTATCGATAGCGCGAGAACGCCACGCGGCGGTTTAGCCCCACAGCACCGTGCACACTATATTTAGAGAACGTCGGGAAATTGTTTTGTAAATTTTGTTCATTTTCTTCTATTTATTATTATAATTCTAACGCTCATTTTTTTAAAATTAATATTCATTCATCGTTCACGTGTCGATTTAACCCTACAGTACCGCACCAACTATAATCAGAGAATCTGGATAAAATTTGTGATTCATGTTCATCATCTTCTTCTTCTAATTTTTTATTCAAAAAATAATAATTGCAATCATCGGTGGCGCGGGAGCGCCCACTGCTATTTAGCCCCACGGCACCTCGAAAACTAAAACTAAAGCACCTGGTAAATTTTGTAATTTTTGTTTATCATCTTTTTTTCTTATCTTATTATTATTCATATTTAGAAAAATACAATTCCAATAATCGGTGGTGGGGGGGGGGTGTTACACTGCAATTTAGCCCACGGCACCGCGCCAACTATACTTAGAGAACGTGAGTAAATTTTGTAATTCATGTTCATCATCATCTTATTATTATTATTTTTATTTTAAAAATGATAAGTGCAATCATTCGCGCACGCCATCGCGCCAACTATATTTGGAGAACGTAGGTAAACTTTGTCTGAAGCGCCACTGCACCACAGTAACTATAATTAAACAACGTGGGTAAATTTGGTAATTTAAATTCATTTTTTTCGTTTTCTTATTTTTTATTATTATTATAAATGATTTATCGGTGGCGCGGGAGCGCCACAAGAATACTAAACTCCATGGCACCTTTTATTAATAACTTCTTAGCCGTTGAGAATTAATTTTTGATGTAGGGTAACTGACTTAATTTCGGCCACCTTTTTATATTTTTTTGAATAAGTTTTTTCTGGCTTTTCTAATCAAGCCAAAATTTGGCCTAAAAATCAAACAATAGCTATATTTGTTATTCCAGTGCAAAATTTGAATATTTCTGTTACACTTAAAAATAAGTGAAGGTTTAAACTTTTTTTTTAAAGTGGCCGAAATTAAGGCGCGTGCCATTTATTTCGGCCACCTACAAAAAACTGGCCATAACTATTGCTGAAACGATCAATAAAAATTTCTAAAGGTTGCAAATTTACCCTTAGGTATTGTTCTTGGTACATATAACTTAATTTTTCCTGTTTGCAACCTTTAATAGTTATTAGCAAGACTTTAAATAATTATGTCAAAACCTAAAAAAAACAAGTTTTAATAATTTGTATTTTTTGTTCAATTTTTATTTTTGGGTTAAAAAACGTCAAAACAAAGTCAAACGAGCGAAAAAAATTCTTTATAAATACGGTAGTACAATGATATTTAAAAACAGCAAAAAACGGCAGGTTCTTTCACCTAAATTTTCAGGTGGCCGAAATTAACGGAATCTTAAAATGCGCAGGTAGTTAAACGCATTGCAAAATGATTTTGAAGAAAATATCAAAACATGAAAATTAACAACTTTGAGCCTTAAATAGAAGATATTTTAAGGTTATATATTGCTTCGTTCTAAATTTGATGCAGTTTAAACACAAAGCAAAAATTAACAAAATCACAAAAAATTCACTTTTTGTATGAAAATGTTGATAATGTAGAATAACAAAAATAAAAAACTTTTGCAAAAGCACTTTATTCAACATTAATCCAGTTACTTTTGTGCTAGTTCTTTTGTGTTTTAAAAATAAGCCAATTTTCTAACACCCTAAATTGGTGGCCGAAATTAAGGCGTGGCAGAAATTAAGTCAGTTACCCTAATACAATTTTTTTCTCAGTGTGACCTGATACATCGATCAGTTTTAATTAAACAGCAATAGAAAATACACCATGAAATAGTATACTGCACCTTTAAGTATTTTATAACACATAATATCATTTCTTGACCTTCAAAATTGGGGACAGGGATAAAGAAAATTATCAAAATCAAAAACAAAAAGTTTGCCTCTGCAACGCACCGTGAAGGATATGTTGGATGTGATATACCAGTTAAAAATTTGTTTCTGTTAAAAATGGTACTTTTACAAACTTAAGATGCTAACAAAACAAACAACAAGCTTAACAAGCTAATAAACAACAAGCTTAGCTAAAACAGAAGTTCTTGGAGATTAGACGTTTAGGTATTTTATCACAATAATGTTGCCGAAACTAAGAAATACATAGCCCAAAATAGTGTTGTAAAAAGTATTGATTTTGGATTATTTTAAGTAAAAGTAATTTGAAAAATTTTAATTTAAGTAAAGTAAGAGTAAAAGTAATTTGTAATTTTTTAATTTAAGTAAAGTAAAAGTAAAAGTAATGGTCAAAATTTTATTTAAGTAAAGTAAAAGTAAAAGTAAGACCTATTTTTTAAAGTAAAAGTAAGAGTAAAAGTATAATAAAAGTAATTTTGAACGGAGCAAAACACCGGTTTTTGGAGCTCCAAAGCTCTGTTCCAAAGTTTTTTTGCTAATTTTATGTATAAATTATCATTTTAATAAGTTTTTAGTCAAAATAAATGGTTTTAGCGTGTTAGTGGCTTAAAAAATGTTCTCTTGCCATTTACTTTACAAAAAGCCCATGGGGAATTTACCCTTTCAAATTACTTAAATTTTACTTAAATTAATTTAAGTATTTGCAGAGGAAAATCCGAGTAAGAGTAAAAGTAAAAGTATTTGAAATTTCAAAAGTCGAGTAAGAGTAAAAGTAAAAGTAATTGAAATTTCAAAAGTCGAGTAAAAGTAAAAGTAAAGGTAATCCAAAATCCGTTACTTTTATTACTTTAAGTAAAAGTAAAAGTAACTTTTTACAACACTAGCCCAAAAGCATAGTTGAATTTCAGGTTCTTTCCTATGGTTAAAATATGGCTGACGTCGAAAATTGGTATGCAATGCAGACATGAGCGGATCAATCAAATTTGTGTGGTTAACGTTTTTTTTTAAACAAATAATAACGAATTTTTTTTAATTCTAAATTTTTACAAAATATACAAAAATTAACCAGTTTTAGCCCTTAAAAAATTTGCATTTGAGTTCCAAATTGAGAAATTCAATAAATAACTAATAAAATATAGGTTTTGATTTTTATTATTTAACCGCTTATGTTAAATTTTTTTAAAAATTTTGTTGTTAAATGGTCGATTCAATATTGCTGAAGTCAGCTAAGCAATTTTAAACTACTCCTAGATCGATCGAATCAAAGTTCTTCTATAAGGATTATACACTAGTTCGGAATAAGGGTTTTTGGTATCGGGCAAAGTCCCAACTGAGGAAAGTCCCAACGTGGAAAGTCCCAACCAATCGATGAATCTCCCAACAGTTCAAATATTAGAAATACGTTTGCGAAACCGGTGTTAAACACGATAATTTTAAACAACCGAAAATAAATAAATGCATTAAATGAATGATAAATGGAATTATGCAATTTTGTAAACGTACTTTCAAAAATGCAAGTTTCCACCCCAATGAGAATTTTTTTTTTGATTTTTGGGTTTTGCTTAGGCCTAGGGAAAAAAAGTTTTTACTCTTCAGTTTAAAAAGCATCATTAAATACAAGTTACCATAATACAATTTCGCTTGATTTTTAGGTTTTGCTTAGGCTTAGGTACTCAGTTTTTTAAATAAAGAATTTAATAAAAGTTTACCATAATAAAAATTTTGCTTGACTTTTGGCTTTTGCTTAGGCTTAGATAAAAAAGGTTTTCAATAGATTGTTTTATTCGAAAAATAGGAAAAACTTGTCTTTTGAAAAGTGCGTTTACAAAATCACATCCAAAAGACAAGTTTTTCGTATTTAATGCTATATTTTTATTAATTATAGTGTTAATTGACTAAAAAATAAAATGGTGTTTGTTGCAAACGTATTTTTTGATTCTGTTGGGACTTTCCACAAACTGTTGGGAGATTCCACAGTTGGGAGATTCACCCTTTTTGTTGGGAGATTTCTCGGAACCGGGTTTTTTAGTGTTAGGAAGAGGGTACAATAACTACTAGCGCCAATCATATGTAGAGGGAAAATTGAGAAACAGCGAGCGACTAGTACATTTTACGGTTTAAAATATTTCAAATATTTATTGGTTCAAAATCTCGACCCCTTCTCTTCAAAATTTCTTAAATACTTTTTAAATATTGCAAAAGCAAAAGCAGTTTTTTGTGATTTTTAGTTTTTTGCCGCATCGTAGAGACGGCGCTGCTGGCGCGCTTGATATCCAGTTTTGTAATGTTTCAATTACAAAAAATGCTTAATTTAAAAGTTTGGAATGGACTTTTTAAAATTAATTTTTAAATTTTGAATAGTTTTACAAGCAAAACATTAAAAAATCTATGTAGGTGTAAAATTAGTTTAAAAGCACAAATTTCATCTTTATTTTTACTAATTCGAAATCACTGTTCAGGAAAATACTATTTTAGTGGTGATTTCAAACTATTGTGACGTTTAATTAAAAAACAAAAATTTATTTAGCACAAACTGATATATTACAGCACTTCAACGTAGTGAAACATATCATCGTTTAGCAATTTTTATGAAGTATAGGTTTAAACTTAAGAAACTAAGAAAGCTAAGATTTTTTTCAAATTTTAACCTCCTTTCTACACGTTTTACATGTTCTTAGATATTTTCGCTTAATTTGCTTTCTCCACCCCTGAAGGTTTTCTATGTACCTGAGTCTTAATATTAATAACGCGTTAAATAAAAAAAATTTTCTTCTTTTTCTAAATTTTAATCTTTTATTAATTATTATTTAAATTGTTTAAAACTGAAAACCAAAATATATAATCTTTGCATATTATTTTCTAAAACTAACTACTTATCAATATATTTTCTGAAATAAGAAATACAAAAATTAGGCTAAGAAAATAACACAAAAATAAGGCGGAGTTCCAAAGCCGAAAGCTCCGTAGCCGCATTCATAGAGCACGATTAGCCAAGGATTAAGAAAAAAAAAACTTAATTCGAATGCTTAATATTTTATAATTTTAAATGTATTGTGTCTGGTGGAGTTGTTCACTGAATATAGTGGATTTAAAATCTTTTATTTATTTTTATTGATAATTTACACCGAATATTCTAATTCTAACTAAGTTCTTACTAAATTGTGCAATATTTAATTACTCCATTTAATTTTCCAAAACTAATACCTATTAATACCAAAAATATATAATATACCGAAAAATGTGCAACTCCTATATAAAAAAAGTACAGAAAAGGTGGCCTTTATAATGAGCCTCTCCATTTAAATGACACTCTCCACTATAATAGGCATAGTAGCCATTTTAATTCGGCGAGTTAAAATTGAGAGGAAGCTATTATAATAGCCATTTATTGACTTAATTTCACTTCATATATACTCACAAGTCTAATACTGTCCGGGCGGCACGAGTTTCCCCGTGTTGGTTCAAATACTGTCCAACACGCAGAAACTCGTGCGGCCCGGACAGTATTAGACTTGTGAGTATATATGAAGTGAAATTAAGTCAATAAATGGCTATTATAATAGCTTCCTCTCCATTTTAACTCGCCGAATTAAAATGGCTACTATGCCATTATAGTGGAGAGTGTCATTTAAATGGAGAGGCTCATTATAAAGGCCACCTTTTCTGTACTTTTTTTATATAGGAGTTGCACATTTTTCGGTATATTATATATTTTTGTTAATACACTCTAAAAACACCCCTTCCTCTCTGATTAAATTGCACAGATTTTTTCCCTGCGAAATCAGGGAAGCCAGCGTGGAAGTGTCATCGCTCTGTAATTTTAAGGCCAGTGAAAAGAGGAGTGTGAAATACGGATATTAAATAAAAATATTTGGATTTCTTAATTGAATTAGCTTATCCCAAAGTATAAAACTTATTTTAGAATAAGAATAATTAGTATAAAAATTCTAATATTTAAAATAAATGTGAACTTCTTAAAATTTTCCATAAAAATCGTAAGCATTTAGCTCTATTTTTTAAACCTGTTTTGTTTATACTGCAACAGGAAAAAACGGAGAAAATTTACAAAATATTTAGAAAAAAATATCACCATTTTACATAGGGTGAAAAAGTTTTTAAGAAAATAAAAAAGATACAAAAAATATATTTCTACCACTCAAATTTATAGTCGTTTCATAAAAGTTTTTTAGACTCATTTCTTCGTAATTGTGTATTATCATAAAAAATAAAATAAAATTGGGAAAAATTAAAAATTCCTTTGGACACTGTGTTTTGGAAAAAAAAAAACTTGCAGTCGGCGAGTATAAAATGAACATATTTCGTTTTACAGGAGATCTTTCTCATTTATTAGCTATAATAATTTTATTGGTAAAAATATGGAAGACAAGATCATGTGCAGGTATCAATTTTAGTGTTAAATTTGTTTGTTTTGATGAATTTAATAATAATATATAAAATAAATCTCAAACAGACATGGTTGTTTCTCCAAACAGAAAATGAGGGGGTTTGGGGTTATACATAAAAAAATTTCAAAATTTTCAACATCCCTGATCGCTGTAAAATTTGTGGGTCCAGGTTTGTCCATATAATAATATGGGCAACTTGACGCGGACTGAAGAGATTAAACCCCGATTTTAGATGGAAGGAAAGGCGCGCATTCTAACGATTTGATTTTTTTCAAAGTGCTTTTTAACTTCATCGTTTTTTCATTTTGAAATAACATAATATGCAAAAAAAAACTCAAATTTTAGATAAAAAAAGCATTGTATTCATAGGTGAAAACGGTCCGGGAAGCTTTGGGGGGGTGGGGGTGGTTACCCGAGGTAAATTGAATTTTGAATTCTGAGAGGGGGGTCCCAGGGGGATCCGGACCCCCCTAGATTTTTAGCGGGGGTCGACTCGGGGTGCAAAAATTAGAAATCTGGAGGGGGGTCGGTCAAGTGTGGTATGGTGTCCTGCGCAAAACAGTTTTAAACCATAATAACTTTATTAATTGTTCTTTTTATAGGATAATACTAAATTTTATTGAATAAAAAACGATATTCTGGTGTAAAAAAGGTGTAAAAACATGAATATGTGATAAAAATTCACGTTTTTGGAAGAAAATTTAGTATAAAAAAGGTACCTAAAATTTCCCGTAAGGCTTCCCCCCTAGATTTTCGTCAAGGAGGGGGGTCCCAAAATTTTGAGGCTAGGGGGGACCCCACTCTGCCCCCTCCCCCCCTTTCTCACCTATGACCCCCCTAGGACCCCCTCCTAGAATTCAAAATTCGATTTACCCCGGGGAACCACAACCCTAGCTTCCCCGACCGTTCTCAACTATAATTATAACGCCATCATCGCCAACTTTTTTTTTGCATTTTTGCAGCTTAGTTCAATGCTTTTTAAGCCATTTTAGGCCTATTTTTACTTCAATTTCGCCTGTTTTCTGCTCTTTTTTCTTTTTTTTTGTTCTTTTTTCTTTTTTCCTCTTTCTCCCCTGCTTGCCTCCCGTTTTATTACCCCAACCCCAGTTTCAAAAAATCTGCCCCCATGCCCCCCGTTTTGAAATTGGCCCCCCAGTAAAAACCCCCGGGCCGGGGGGGGGGGGCAGCGCACAGGTCTGTACTTTTAAAATTTTGATTAGCTAATTGCAAAGTTGTGTGAAAAGTAGTAGAAAAAATGTAAATACATCTTAAATAAAGACTAAAAATGACACAAAAGCGCGGCGATACAAATTTTATGTTTTTGTTGAAAAATACTTGTTTAACATATATATGCATAATTTTTGTCTGCTACTTTTCACTACCTTTTTTAAAGTTTATTAGTATCTAATAGAGAGATTTAAAAGTTTACCATTTTTTTATTCAAAAAAAGCTCTAAATTTTGCGTTTTATATCCTTTTTTATTGTTTAATAAAATTTTATTATACTTAGTCCTGGGTATACATTAGAGTAAGATACCGCAATTAGTTTTAAGGATCAGTAATTAGGGATAAACTAACATGGGGCTAATCCGGGACTAATTCCGCTTTGTGAATCTCGGCCTTGCATTAGTGGCTGTGCTCCCCCCGTTTTATTGCTCTTCCCTTCCCCAAAAATGATGAAACCTTTTTTTACCTATTATGCGCCATTTTTGCTAAATTTTTGCCGTTTTTAGCCTATTCTAATGATTTTAAGCTATTTTAGAACTATTTTCACCTAAATATTTCTTTTTTTCGTCTCTCTTTTTTTCCTTTTTCTCTTTTTTCTCTGTCTCTGCCACTTGTTGTTCGTTTTATTGCCCCTCCCTTGTTTTAAAAAAATTGCCCCCCTAGTGCCCATGTGCATGTTCCTCTCAAATAAACCCCGGGGAGGCAGTGCACAGGCCTGGTCTGAGTATTATCTATATTAAAATAATTGCTAAATTTGTTTATACCAACTGTTTTGTTATTTTTTAGGTATCTCGGGTTGCTCACAAATTTTATTTGCTCTTGTATTTACTACAAGATACTTAGATTTATTCACAAATTTTGTGTCGCCATACAATAGTGTTATGAAATTATGTCTATTCTAATTATGTTTAATTTAATTGATGAATCATGTTTAGCAATACGAAACTGAACC